>RQIL01001621.1:0-13596 GCA_003951145.1 Jimgerdemannia lactiflua
TTTTCTATAGGCTGCAGCCCTATTTATTAACTATCTAGTACATTGAAGGTATCCTCATACCACACTGGTAGCCTCTTTCCGTCTATCCTCTATTCCACACTCTCACTCAACTATCTGCCAACTCTAACTCTTGCAAAAACAATCTCTCCCCCAACAACTTGAGCCCTTTCTGCACTCTTATCACAGATGGTCTCCACCAACCTCCTATGGTGACCCCCCTATAGGACCCACCCTTTCTCCCATCCCAACAGCAAGTCCATCAGTAATCCCTCTTATCTCACCACCTTTTCCTCCCTTGACATCAGCTTGCCCTCCTTGAATACTGCCTGCCAGTAATCTGCAAGCCCAACCCAAATTACCAATGCCCACCCCAATGTGAGCCACTCATCACCAATTCCGCCCAGCATTTGCCTCGTCAATACTTCCCAGCAACTCATCACACAACTTCTGTAGACTCCACCCAGTCTGTCTTCTACCTTCTCTCAGAAGCTGTCCAGGACCTCATACTTGCCAAGCTGGTATTCTGGGGTCTGCACCACCCCCCTCTCCTGCCTGACTCCCAAACACTCCTCACACTCAAAGGCTCCTCCCAGCACCAGATGGCTCAACCAGAAGTTCAACATCACATTCCATCTTAGCACCCTCCACCACATTACCCAGAATTTGCGGGGTATCTACTTCTTTGTCTCTATCCCCCAGGTCCACAATCCTCCCCAGTCCCACTCCTCTCCAATCTCCACTCATTGCCATCTCTCTGGGCAAAGGTCCTGTCCTAATCCAACCTGACTCTCCACCCCAGCCCCCAGGTCAAAGTCCATTGCCAGCATACCTTCCAACTGTAGCTTGTGCCACTGCTACATCTTTGCACCCTGCTGCCTAGCCTCTACAAGGCCCTCCCACCTAATACCAATCCTGCATGTCCCCTCAGCCACCCTCCACCAGAACCCCCTATACTGGAGCCTTCTACTTCCTCCCTCCTTATAATGGTTCTAGTTTCTAAGTTGAAGAAGTGACTTGATTCAGGAAGTTCAAAGTAGCTTGAAGAGATACTCTGAGTTCTGGAAAATCATATAGTTTCTGGGAAAAAATATTCTGAGCTTTATTCATAAGAACAGATATAAGATCTGAAAGAAGGATCCAGAAGGATCTGAGAAATCAATGGAAATACCAAGAGAAAGGTTCTTAGCAATGATGATAAATAAAGATCCACAATATTCCATAAAGTTCCATGACTAGCTAAGACTGGAATGGAAGTGACAAGAATGTTCTAGCTGAGGCTTGGTGCCAAGAAATGATTATTAAGCATTCAGAAGGTACTGAAAGGTTATGGAAGATAATGAAAAGACAAAGAAAAGAAATAAACTATACTAAAATGTTACATCTCCCCCTCCTTAAGAATTAATGTTCTTATTGAATTCAGAAGGTAACATAAGAAAATAAAACCAAAAGGAAATACAAATAAAATATATTGGCTCATTGCCAAGGACCAGCCATCCTTGTATAAGGCAAGGGCTAAAGTATTATCTTGATCAGATGAGAACTGGTTCAAACCTTGTTGGTTGCAGGCTTTGTAGAGTTCTTCTGTGAATCTTATTGCTGATGCCATATCCCTTAGAGTGCCCTGATATATAATGTACCTGATCAGTACAGTATGTTGTCTACTATCCAAGGAGAGAACCTCACAGGCAGTTAACGAGTTTCTTTTTGCTCAAACTCTTGAATGAGGTCTTGGGAGTTCTTGAGATTGGCAGCAGGTTCCCAGGTAGCATTGTATTCAGGATAGCCCATCTACTTGACTAGGTATTCTGTGCGATAGTATCAGACTCATTTGTCTAGGATATTCTTAACTTTATACTTAATGTAGTCTTCAACCATAACTGGTGCTGAGGGTGTCAGAATTTGGCCAGGGTAAGGGAGTGACTGGTTCCAGGCCTTGAGTTGTGACATATGGAATACTGGGTGTATACATATGGTTGTCGGCAGACTGAGACAGTAAGAGTAGGTAGAGACTTATTCAGTGATCTCAAAGGGTCCAAGGTACTTGGGTTGGAATTTGGCTGACTGGCAGTTGACTTGAGCTTTGGCTTTGATGTTGTCGGCTTTGAGTAGAACCATATCTCCAATAGTGTAGGTGACATCACGTCATTTCTTATCTATATACTTAGCTTAATGTTATTGAGCCTTTTGCAGATTCACAGTAGCAATCTTGAGAAGGAAATCCATTTTATTGATAAGGTTCTGAGTGGTGGGGACTTGTGTGTGACTGGATTGCTGGAATGAGACTAGACTTGTAGGGGTCTCGGGATTTTGACCATGTAGTAGCTGAAAAGGGGAAAAGCCAGTAGATGATTGGACAGCATTATTGTAGGCAAATTCTGCATAGATCAGGTAGTGGTCCCAATCATTTTGCTCATAAGATACATAGTTTCTGAGCATTTGTTCAAATTTTCTATTCATTCACTTGGTTTGCCCATTAGTTTGAGGGTAAAAGACAGCAGACATAGTGATTTGAGTTCCAAGAGTCTTGAAGAGCACTTGCCAGAAATGACTTGTGAATTGGGGTCACAGTCACTAATAATTACTCATAGAAGTCCATATTGGCAGAAGATAGACTTGAAGAAGATTCTTGCAATTTCAGGGGCAGTGGTATTGGTTGTGGTTAGTTTGGCAATTGTAATCTTAGTGATGGCCCACAAATACGATGATGGCATCATAGCCTAATTTGGTTCATGGGAGTTGTACAATAAAGTCCATTATGACTTGCTCGAACTTCTTAGTCAGAATCAGCAATAGTTGTAGAAGACCAGAAGGTATTTGATTGCTTGATTTGTTTCTTTGGCAAAGATCACAGCTTTGAACATACTTCTTGATTTTCTTGAGCATGTTGGGCCAGTAGTAGTCTTGTTGAATGTTCTTGATAGTCTTCTCAGTTCCAAGGTAACCAGCTAGTGGGGAGTCATGTTGTTCATGAAGGATCTTGTATTATAGTTCTGGGTTGGCAGAAATATAGACCTTGTCTTGATAGTACACAAGGTTGTTCTTGATGGTATACTTTTCTTTGAATTCCTTGGTATCCTTTTATAGAACCAGAGAGTCTTGTTCATATGTCATCTTAATCTGGTTAAGGAATTCAGGTGATACAGTGAATTGTAAAATGGCAGCAAGGTCAGATCTTCTTGAGAGTGCATCTGGTACAACCAGGGTTTTGCTAGGCTTGTAGATGATATTTGGAGTGAAGGTCTGCAGTAACTGACTCCACTTGGCTTATTGATGGGAAAGAGTTGATTGGTTATTGATGTACTGAAGGGACCTGTGATCTGTGATCATGTCAAACTCAACTCCTTCTAGGTAGTGTCACCAGGTCTTGAGGGCATGAATGATTGCCAGGAGTTTCTTTTCTTGAGTGGCTAGCTTTTGTTCTACAGGAGCAATTTTCTTGATTTGAAGGCAATGGGTCTGTATCCTTGACCATCATCTTGAGAGATGACTGCACCAATTGCAAAGTTGGATGCATCAGTAATAACTGTGAACTTCAAGTTTGGATCCATGTTTTGAAGGACAGGTGCATGGGTCAGGTGGTTCTTGAGTTCTTGAAAAGCTTGTTAACAGAAGGTGTCCCAGATGTAGGGAACATAGTGGTCAGAGTTGGGTTCCTATTGCAGGAGGTTTGTCAAAGATTCCACTATGCTGGAGAAGTCCTTGACAAATCGATAATAGTATCCAGCCAGACCAAGAAAGGACCTAAGTTAAGTGAGGCTTGCTAGTATAGGCCATTGTTTGGTGGCTTGTATTTTCCTTGGATCTACTTGAATTCCTTTGGCTGATACAATGTGTCCAAGGTATTCGACTTGAACCTTAAAGAGTTCACATTTCTTGAACTTTACATATAGCTTGTGTTCATGAAGGATCTTGAGGACTTGTTTGAGATGCTTGAGGTGTTCTTCTTTGGTACCACTGAAGATCAGGATGTCATCAATGTGAATAAGTACAAAGATATAGAGTTGGTCCTTAAAGATGGTTTGTATAATATCTTGAAAGGTTGCTGGCACATTAGTGAGACCAAAGGCCATGACTAGAAATTTATAAAGTCCAAAGGTGTCATGAAGGCAGTCTTGGGTATGTCTTCTGGCTTGATTCGAATTTGGTGATATCCAGAGGTGAGATCAATCTTGGTGAAGTACTTGAGAGTATCAAAGATTTGATCAATGAGCAGTAGTGGGTAATGATTCTTGACAGTCATCTTATTGAGTGTGCAGTAGTCTATGCACATTTGCAAAATATCATCCATCCTCTTGACAAATAGGACTGGGGAGCCAAAGGGTGACTTGCTTAGCTGGATGGCTCCTTGCTCGATGAGTTCATTGAGTTTCTTCTTGACTGCTTCAATTTCAAGTGGTGACATACAGTACATCTTCTTCTTGGGAATGGCTGCATCAGGTACCAGCTTGATTTTATAGTCATGGTCTCTTGAAGGTGGTAGGCCAGGTAGTTTATCTGAGAAGACATCCTTGTATTTATTCAGTAGTAACTTGACACTTTCCCTGATTGATAGCTTCTTGTCTTCTTTCTTGGGTGAGATCAGTATAACAAAGACACAGATAGCTTTCTTGAGGGCCTTCTTAAACTGAATTACTGAAAGAGTTGCAATTGGGGTTTTTGTCTGAGTCTTGTCTGGTTTAATTGTAATGTTGGCTCCATCTTGAATCAGGGTAACTTCATTCTTGGTCCAATCAATGTGTGGGTTGTGTCACATAAGCCAGGGTTTGCCTAAGATCAGGTCATGATCTCCTAGGGGTGTCACTTCAAAATCTAAATATTCTCAGTACTTCTGAATCTTGAGGGGAAGTTTAGTGGCAATTGAGTCAATTGGTAGAGTGATGCCATCAGTAGTGACAACTCCACCATTCTTGCTGGCTGGCTTGGTGAGAATCTTGAGCTTATCGATGAGGTTCTTGTTGATGAAGTTCCCAACAGCTCCACTGTCTATGAGAACATCTAGTTCTTGACCTTTGACTAGACCTTTGAAGATAAGTATTGAGTTGGCTTGGTTCTCAGCCATGCTAGCAACTTGATAAGTGCTGCCAAAGTCTTTCTGATCTCACTTAGTTGATGACAGCTTAGTGACTTCTTTGATGACAGGCAGAGTGACTCTCTCCAGAATGAGCTGTGCAATTCTGTCACCTTCATTGATGGTGTACAGTTGGTCCTTGTGATTGATTAGCAGGACTTGCATTTCTCCTCAGAAGTTAGGGTTGATGACTCTAGTGCTGACATCCAGTGAGTGCTTGACACTGAGACTGGATCTTGGTGCAATTCTTACATAATGTTCCTTGGGTATTTCACTGCAAGGCCAGTTGGGATGAGCCTTTTTTCATAGGCAGGGATAGTGACTTGTTGAACAGATTGAAGGTCTAAACCAATGGCTCCTTCTGACTATACTTGAGGAATCTGGGCCTTGGGATTTACTCACATGAAATTGAGTACAACTTCTTGTTTGACTTATTGACCTTGAGTATCTTTGGACAGGACCAGAATTCTCTTGGGTTCAGTAGTCTTCTTGGGACATTTAGTGGCAATGTGGCAAGGCTGTCAGCAAAAGAAGCAGGCTCCTGTCTTCTTGAGATGCTCCTTTTTCTCAGGTATAAGATTGCTCTTCTTGTTCTTATCAATAGTGCCTAGATCCATAGGGGCAGGTCCAACAGTTCTGACTTTGGTTTCCTCCCTTTTGTTGTTGTTGTTGAATGGTGGTCTATTCTGCTCAAAGCAGTTGTTATAGGTAATGACATTAAACCTATCCACAATTTTCATGGCAGTATCTAGGTCTTTGGATTCTTCTAGTTCGACAATTACTTGGGTTTGTCCTTTGAGACCTCAGATGTACTTGTCAACCTTCTTATCTTCAGTGACATGAGGTAGCTCCAGCAGGATAGACAGGAATTGTGCATTGTATACTTGCACAGACTTAAGTTGTTTGACATTTGCTAGACAGTCTCATGTGACCTTGGTGCTGTTGACAGGTTTGAATTGGCCTTGAATAGCATCTGAGAATTTGTTCCAGACCTTGATTTGGCCAGAGAATCTAGTGTTCTGGACATGATTTCACCACCAGATTGCAGCATTCCCTCAGAGGAATGTGGCGGCAAATTGGACTAATATTGCTTCTTCCAAATTGGTCAGTTTGCTGTACTGCTCCAATTGGAAAAGCCAAGCATCAGTAGACAGTCCTCCTCTTTGGCCATCAAAGGTATCAGGCTTGTGAGGCTTGATGGTGACTGTCATTGGAGATATCAGTATAGATACAGGTATAGACTGGGCAGGAGCTTTGCCCTCCTTCTTGTCTAGGCCTTCTTGAAGTTGGGAAATTTGAGCCAATGCAGTGTGCAAGAGGCTTTCTAGTGTCTCAGATGACTGATTAGGAATTTTGTCCTCTTTTTCATATTGAATGTATTGAGCATTCTGTGGAATATAGTTGTTGTAAGGGGTATTGCCCCAGTCATTGGCATCTATGGACATAGTGTTGTGATAGTTTCTTAAGAGGTTTCTTGTTTAGGCAAGATATAACTTAACCACTGCTACCAAGTAATGGTTCTAGTTTCTAAGTTAAGGAAGTGACTTGATTCAGAAAGTTCAAAGTTTGTGCACACCTTCTTCCACTACCACTCATGTTACACAAATCTTTTACACAAACTTCGAGCAGTTTATTGAAGAAAACGACTATCAACATGGCAGCAATTCAACCTCCTGGTTGGCGTACTGGGTCCAACACTAGTGTGGCGTTGAGGTGGCAGCAAGGAAAAGAAGGGTATGGGTTTGGGATGGGATCTTTCAGGAAGGCAACTGGTGGAAGTGAAGCTGATGGCAGGCAAGGAGGGGAAGGAGAGGGGAGTGGCAAGGGACCGGTGAGCTTCGCGGCAGCAGGAGTGGAGCAGGAGGGGATGGAGATAGATGGCAGAAGGTTGGAGGACCGAAGGGGAAGCTGAGTGGGAGTAGAGGAGCTGGGCCAGGTGTAGGGGTGAAGGGAGGAGCTGGGGAGAGTGGCATGACTGCTGATAAAAGAGGGACTGGCAATCTGGAAAAAAAAGGAGATGTGACTGCTGATTGAACCAAGGGGTGGCTAAGAGATCGTTGGTGACATGCAAGGGAAACCTGGCTGATGGTGTAACAGGGCTGGTGGTGGCACCATTGCTCAAGAAGTCTATTTCAGAATTCGTAGTCACAATGAGCTTCCAAAGGTTGGTGGTAACAGCCAGGGCAGTACTGGTGCTCCTGGGCAAGCAGCTGAAGGATGTGGCTTCCGTGAAGTTTTTGAAGGGCCTGGAAAGAGTGGAAGTTGGATTTGTCAAGGAGGAACAAGTAGTGGCAGTGGTGGTTCAGGGGATGCAAATTGGTGAAGTCGCTGTTCCGATGATGAGGTGCCTGCGTTGGGACCCAAGAGTGGTGCATCTGGTGGTCAAGGGAGTTCTGACAGTGTCAATGGAGGAGACGAAGGAAAGAGTTGGAAAGGTGATGCAGGAGTATGGAGAAGTAGTGGACATTGGATTTCAGATGTGGGAGGGAATGTCATTCTGCACTGGAGATATAGAGGTGTGGTTGAGAGTAGCTGGGAAGGAGGCAACAGGAAAAGGAGGGGACTGGCCCAGGGTACTGAAGTGGGAGCCCTTTGAGTGCAAGGTAATGAGGGTCAAGGGTTCAGAAGAGGAGGAGGAGGACTTGCTGATGGCACTGTGGGAGCTGGAGGGAGCTGTGGAGCCAGCCCTTTAACTGCTCTTCTTCCACTACCACTCACGTTACAAAAATCTTTTGCACAAACTTTGAGCAGTTTATTGAAGAAAACGACTATCAACATGGCAGCAATTCAACCTCCTGGTTGGCATACTGGGTCTGACACTGGTGTGGCGCTCAGGTGGCAGCAAGGAAAAGAAGAGTATGGGCTTGGGATGGGATCTTTTGGGAAGGTGACTGGTAGAAGGAAGACTGATGGCAGGCAAGGAGAGGAAGAAGAGGGGAGTGGCAAGGGACTGGGGAGCTTGGCGGCGGCAGTGAAGAGTGGAGCAGGAGGAGATGGAGGTGGATGGCAGAAGGTTGGAGGACCGAAGGGGAAACTGAGTGGGAGTGGAGGAGCTGGGCCAGGCATAGGGGTGAAGGGAGGGGCTGGGGGGAGTAGCGTGACTGCTGATAATAGCAGGACTGGCAATCTGGAAAAAAAAGGAGATGTGACTGCTGATCGAACCAAGGGGGCAGCTGAGGGATCGTCGATGATGCACAAGGGGGACCTGGCAGATGGTGTGATGGGGCTGGTGGTTGCACCATTACTCAAGAAGTCTATATCGGAATTCGCAGTCACGATGAGCTTCCGGGGGCTGGCAGTGACAGCTAGGGCAGTGCTGGTGCTCTTGGGCAAGAAGCTGAAGGACGTGGCATCAGTGAAATTTCTGAAGGGTCTGGAGGGAGTGGAAGTTGGCTTTGTCAAGGAGGAGTAAGTAGTGGCGGCAGTGGCTAAAGGGATGCAGATTGGAGAGATTGTTGTTCTGATGATGAGGTGCCTGCATTGGGATCCAAGAGTGGTGCATCTGGTGGTCAAGGGAGTCCCAACAGTTTCATTGGATGAGACTAAGGAAAGAGTTGGAAGGGTGATGCGAGAATACAATGAGGTGGTGGATATTGGGTTTCAGATGTGGGAAGGGACGACATTCTGCACTGGGGATGTGGAAGTGCAGCTGAGAGTTGCTGGAAAGGAAGTGACAGGAAAAGGGAGTGATTGGCCCAGAGTGCTGAAGTGGGAGCCCTTCGAGTACAAGGTATCTAGGGTCAAAGGATCAGAGGAGGAGGAGGAGGACCTGCTGACGGCGCTCTGGGAGTTGGAAGAAGCAGTGGAGCAGAGGGTGAAAGCTTGGCAAGTCTTCGAAAAGGCTATGATGATGGTGGAAATTAATGGGAAGGAGATTTGAGTCGATAAGCTGATATGGAAAAGAGCTCAGGGAAGAAAGAAGCAACAGGAACTCCTCGCTAGGATAGGGGCAGGTGGAAAAAAGGAAGGAGAAGTGATGACCATAGGGGGGATGGGAGGGCAGAAGAGGCCTGAGGGGTCCATGTCCTCAGAACATGCACCCCAGAAAAGGAGGGTAGATACCGAAGAGGAGATCTTCTTTGATGACTGGAGGCCAGAGAGTGATGCAGACAGAAACAAGGAGAATGAGAGACCGGCGGGGACCACTGGAGGTGAGGGAAGCGAGGTGGTGGATGTGGTGATGAAGGGTGTGAAGAATGTCCGATTTGGTGTACCAGAACCAGCTCGGGGGGGCCAAGTGGTAGGGGTGTCTGGAGAGAGTCTGGTTGATGCATCTGATGAGGAGTGGGACGAAGAGGCCAGTGCTGGTCTAGATAGAGTTCAGATGGTAGGGAAGAGAGTAATAACTCCAGGAGGAGAGCACATGGGGGAGGGGCCCTGGTTGCGCAGGTTGATGACAGATTTGGCAGATGAGGAGCTGGGGGATATTGACTTCTGACTGCTGAGTGAGAAGGATTGGTCAGATATTTTGTGTAGAGTGGGAGTGGTGGGAAAGTTGACAACGATGCACTTGGCAGCATTGCTAGAGGACAAGGGGTATGAGGTAGACCCTGCTAGAGAGGCGGAGATGAAAGTGGAGGCACATCAGATGATAGTTGAGGGTTGGAATGCTTGGAATGAATCCAGATTGTGGGAGGAGGCATGCGCGGACTATCGCTCCATGATGGAGGAGAAGGATATAGAGAATGTTCAGGAGATTCTGGGGGCATTGGAGGCTAAGGAGAGGCTGGAGCTGGAAGCCGAGAGAGACATGGATTTGACTCAGATGGATCAGGATATGGAGATCTAAGGTGGGCCCACATCACATATATTTCAAAATGAACAGTACAAACTATATTCTTTCACTGTATGTCAATGGGCTGAGGGGTTCGGGAAGACGTCGAAATATTTTTGCCTGGCTTAAGGATTCAGAAGCGGATGCCTTTTTATTACAGGATGTGAGATGTGAGGATGAGGTGGACAAGATTAACTGGTTGAAGGAATGGGGAGGGGCAGTGGAGTGGAGAGGAAAGGTGGGGATACTGATAAGGAAAGGCAAAGAGGAACTGCAAGACATTGGTGGGTGGGGTGATCACTTACTATGGGGTATATGGGCAAGACCAGGGTGGGGGCCAGTAGTGGTGGGCTCTTGCTACTGTCCGGCAGAAAGAGGAGTGAGAATAACTTGGATAGGAGGATTGCTTGACAGTGGATCGTTGGTGGAGGCTGGAATCGACATTCTGGGTGGTGACTTCAATATGGTTAGAGATGCTACAGTGGACTGCTCAGATGGTGGACTAGAGGGGATGGGTAGAAGTGGGGGGCTGAATTAATGGGAGGAGCTGGAAAGATTGAGTGCTCTGGGAGATGCAGGGTGCCAGAAGTGGGGGAATCAGGCAGTTTTTACTCACTGGGTACATGGACTTAGAACACGGATTGATTGGATCCTCACAGCTAAGTGCTGGGGAATGGATGTCTGGAAGGAATTGGAGGTTTTGTGGTGCCCCTAGTCAGACCATTGGGGGGTGGTGGGGCAGGGGACATTTGGGGGAAGTGGAGATGGGCCTGGACATTGGCAACTTAATTGTACATTGTTGAAAGACAAGGAGATGTGGGAACAATGGAAGGTAGAGGTGATAGATAATATAATGAATTGGAGGAAGGTGGGTATAGTGGTAGGGGTTCAGTGGCTGAAGCTGAAGACTGCTGCACAGGTATTCTGGGGGGAGGTGGGGAGAGCGAAGGGGAGACTTTGGAGGAAGCAGATGAGGGAAGTCTCGTGGTATTTGGAAGGGCCTCTGCTGGCGTCTGCTGGAAGACAGGAGGGTGATGAGGAGGAGGAAGAGTGGAGAATGGCAAGGGTGAGGATGGAAATCGAAGAGCTGAAGGCAGTCTTGAGGGAGGAAGAGGAGAGGCAGATACAAGGAATGATAGTGAGATTGAGGTGGCAGGGGGTGGAGGAAGGAGAGCGGCCCACAAAGTATCTCACTAGGCTTCTGAGAGCATGTAAGGTGAGGCAGAGGTGGAAAGGAATTGTAGGGGAGGATGGCGAAATGGTGACAGGGGTGCATGGTATTCTGGGATCGCTTCAGAAGAGATGGGGCACCCTGTGGAGCAAGGAGAAGGGAGGAGAGGATGGACAGACTATAGAAGGGTTCTTGGAGGAGTGGACGCCACCAGTGGCCAAGGGGCTAGGAGAGTTGACACACCCTATTCAGAAGGAGGAAATTCTGAAAGTGCTGTCAGATACAAAGAATGGGATAGCACCAGGGGAGGATGGGCTGCCCTGGGACTTTTGGAAGAGAATGGTGGGCATCGACAGGGTACTTGGGGAGATGAGGGAGATGTATGAAGCAGTAATGGACTCTGAACATTGGTTAGGGGGTCAGGAGCTGTGGTTGGTGGCTCTCCTCTATAAGGATAAGGGGCTGAGGGAGGATTGGAAGAACTGGCACCCCATTATGCTCCTGGATATGGACAGGAAGTTGATAATGAAGATACTGGTGGCGTGCCTACAGGCAGTTGCACAGCAAGTTCTGGGGGAGGAACAGTGGGGCTTTGTTGGTGGGAGACTAATCAGAGATGGCACGGCATGGGTGCATGGTATTATTGAGGGGGCAAGAGCTGCCGGGGTGGATGAAAGGTTGGTCTTCTTGGATCAAGAGAAAGCTTATGACAGGGTACGCTGGGTGTGGTTGGCAAAGGTCTTGGAGAGGATTGGAATCTCGAGGAAATTAGGAAGAGCAATTATTCAGATCCTGGGGAGGAGCAAGGCGGCCATAATGGTGAATGGCCATCAAGGAGCACCATTCTCATTGGGGAGAGGAGTGCCACAAGGGGATCCCCTGTCCCCTATCCTGTATGCTCTGTCATTGGAACCACTTCTGGACAGGATTAGGAGGTGGATTGGAGGGCTGTCGGTATTAGGGGTGACTTGAAAGGTGGGGGCCTTTGCAGATGACATGGTGGTTGGCTTGGGCTCCATACAGGATATAGGGGAGCTTAAAGAGACAGTGGGTTGGTATGAGAGGTGCTCAGGCCAGAAGCTGAACTGGCACAAGTGTGAGACAATGGTACTTGGGGATGGCATAGTTGGTGGTGACATTATTGGACAGTGGTGCCAGCGGGCAAGGCAGTCAGATACCTGGGCATCTTCCTCTTGGTGTATGGGTCAGTGCTGCCAAAAGTCTGGTGGGAGGGGAAGGTGCAAGCTTGGGGGGACACACTAAAGGGTTGGGGAGGGCACCATATCTCCCTGGCAGAGAGGGTGATGATTCTGAATGTCTACTGGATGCCAAAGCTATGGTATCTGGCCTACCATCTGGACTTTCCGGCTTGGGTGGTCAAGTGGCTACTTAAGCTGGTGAAGGACTGGATTTGGGCTGAGAGGTGAAGTCAGATAAGCTGGGAGACTCTTGCCCAGCCAGTGGAGCAAGGTGCCCTTGGACTGGTGGATTTTCCCAAGAAGTTCCATTATCTACGAGCATGGTGGCTTTAGAGAGCAGTGGTACTGTGAGGGGGAGGATGGGTCCCCTTGATGCAAAAGGTGTGGGAAGCGAGATATGCTCCCAGGGAGTCATCTGGAGACCTTTGGAGGTAGTTAAATGTGGGGGTAGCCAGAGACTTAGGTACCGAGGATTCTGGTGGGGAGTGATTGAAGGAGGACATCGGATTGGACTGTGGTGAGAGGGGAATGTGGCAGAGGAACGATGGGGCCCAGGGATGTGGCAGTGGCACAAGCTGCTGTTAGGGGGGTCACCAGCAATCGACTTCCATCTTGGAGATGGCATGGAGAGCCAATGGAGCTTTGGTCTGGACCTCTAGCCAATAGGGTGGCAGGGAGTCAGGATCAGCGAGGAATGGGACTGGTCAGGCTTATGGACCTGGGGGGCAGAGGTGAAGAAGTGAGTCCCCCTGAAGTTCTGGGTAGTATGGTGGAGGGTGATGAGGTGTAATGTCATGCTGAACTATAGGACTGGTCACTTAGTGGTGGGAGGGGACTTTGAATGTGAGGAGTGTGTGGGGGTGAGGCAGGCTAGAGGAGTGGTGCAGACCCCGGAACATTGGCTAGGGGAGTGCGAGGTATTGGAGGACTTTTGGAGAGAGGTGGGGCAGCAGCTAGGCAGTGTAAATAGAGGGCGTGAGTGGAGGAGATGGGATGTACTCTGGGCAAGGATGCTCGGGGGGGTAGGGAATGAGTGGCTCATGCTGGGGTGGATAGTGGCAGTGTGGGTGGGAATGGCGAGCCACTGGTTGGCAGTTTTCGAGGAAGGGAGGAAGCTGACTCAGGGAGATAAGATGGCAAGGTGGTGGTGGTTGATGAATGATATTCTGACGGGCTGGCAGAGGGGGTGGGGCACAGGAGAGAGAGGCTGTAGGAAGCTAGTGGAGACCATTTGTAGCAAGAGTGAGGGCCGTGTGTGAGTGCTAGGCAATGAGATATTGTTTGAGAAGGTGGGGGTGGGAGGGAGGCCAAGTGAAGGAGTGGGGTAGCAAGGTGAGAGATGGGGCTACCAGTGGGATAAGAGGATAAATGTAGTTTTTAGATA
>RQIL01001632.1:0-13595 GCA_003951145.1 Jimgerdemannia lactiflua
ATTAATATTCTTAGCATATTCCTGAAGAAAATCTCTATTTTGAAATATATATGGTATAATTATAATCTGAGCATATTGTGACGTCTACAATCGACCATGTCTGAATTCGGAGTACTCTGTGACTGCTAGGATCAGATGACATTATGGCGTGACAACCCATGGCCAGCCAAAACCATCAAGTGATCGCACCAAAAGAGACAAGATAATCCGAGCCGAAATGAAGACTACGTTATTTAAAGGACCCAGCCTCAGCCTTAAGAACCGCCACCAAAGAACAAGTACTCTATACACAATGCCTCCCACCCGCCATTCCAACCAGACCTCTTGCCGCTCTACCCCTTTGCCAAGTCTCAAGACCATTGTCTTCGATGCCATCAAGCAGGCTATCTGGCACCCAGATACTACGGACTATCTGAATTTTTATACCGAAGACCTTGGATACTTTATCAACTACTGGTACATCATGACCCAGCAGCTCAAGAACATAACTGAACGGATGACTCTCTGGCATGACTATGAGATTGGCCACCGCCTCTGCAATGAGACCCAAGAAAATGACTGGGAAGAACTTGCCACCGAATTGTTAACTACTGGCCAGCTTATCAAGAGGGCCCTCCGTATCCACCAAATCTTCTGCCATATTCCCTGGGCCATCGCGCACTTACAAGGAGTAACTGCTAAGAATATTGTCCGCCTCACCACTGAAGAAGTCAACTGGGTGGAATCCGAAGTAGCTGATTACATTGGAAGCAACTGTGTCACAGTGGGAAGCCAATAAACCGAACCCACTTTGCCAGGTTTCCATACTACCCCCCTCCGAGACAACCACCAAGGTTACCTCATGAGCCTCATGGAGATATTCAAAGGACCACCCATTACTATGGAAGTACCTGCTGGAGCAACCCCCGCTACCCACCACCCTGTTAACCTCAATTCGCACCATATCATTTGGGAGTCGAATCAAGAAGAGGCTCAAGAAGTCCCTATCTTTGAAGAGAAGGAAGTTGAAGAACCCCAAGACCCCACTCTCAAAGCAGCCCCATCTGACACTGAAACTGATGAGTCCTCCGAGGAAGAAGAATAGCAGAGAGTTTACCAATCCTCTGTCCGCATCCAAGCTGTTCAAGGATTGAAGAATGTTGTTGAAGATGATTGGCCACTATTCTATCCCCTCACCTCTTGGCCAGCACTTCTCCCTTTCGAAGAGCGAAATGATGAAGTCACAATCCAGCAAGATGATTTGTTTGCCACTGACGAAGAGTACTATACCCTTTAAAGTACAGATCTGCGCTTACAAATAACTCCCCATAACAGATAGCCGCCCCCAAATATTTCTTGTCAGTGGCACAAAACCCTAACCCTTATGACATAACTCCTAGTATGACCCTCCTCGCCACTGGCAAACCAATGACATAAATCGCCGAAGTCCTTGCTGCTGGCAAGCCAATCGCACAGCAAGTAACCTGTCGCCACTGATAACGTAAGAACAGTAAGCTCCTTGCCACCGGCAAGCCAATAGTTTAACCACCGAAGCCCTCGCTGCCGGCAAGCCAATAACATAGCAAATGTTCGCCACAACGTAGTATACCTTAGCCACGCCCATAGCTGGCAAAACTTGTATAAATAACCCATATTCTTAGAGTGAATAAACCTCAGTCAATTGGTTTTGCAGAAAAGTAGTTTGCAACCAACTTAAGTTTTTGAGAAACTTTAAGAAAGACTCCAAGAGACCAGAATTCTGAGAACAAGACAACTAGAGCAATGATCACTCAAGGTTTGAGTTAAAGAATTTCTCTTGCCACCATTAAGAAACCGACTGCCGAAACCGCCTCATTCAGTTCAAGAGAACTGCCGCCAAGTTACGAAAATTGCCGCCACTCCGGATACCCAAGATTCAAGACCAAGTCAATTGGCTTTTATCTGAATGACGAGAAGTCTAGTGTAAGATAAACCAACTTAAGTTTTTGAGAAACTTTGGGAAAAGACTCCAAGAGCCAAGGATAACTCTTGTTTGGGGAAATTGACCGCTACGGATATTCAAGACCGACCGCCACCAAGAGATCGGAATTCTGAGAACAAGATAACAAAGTTTGAGTTAAAGAATTACTCTTACCACCGCCAAGTTAAGGAAACCGCACCCGAGATTCAAGTCAGTCAGTTAAGAACTGCCGCTAAGGAAAGCCGCCAGAAAACCAACCGCCATTCAAGTTTCAAGACTGTCACCAGTTAAGGAAACTGCCAGAAACCATCACCAAGATCCCGCATTCGGACCGACTGCCCATTCGAACCGCCATTTGGACCGTGCATTCAGTACAAGACCTGCGCATTCCCGAGATTTGAGAACAAGACCCAGCCAAGGAACCCAAGGATACTCACCTTATAAGATACTAGACCATCACCTGTCAGTAGTTGCCATTCACCAGACATCGTCAAGTTAACAAGTTGAGATAGACGAGCGAGCCATCGACCTCCATTTTCTTTACCCGCTGCGCCACAAACCACCAAGAGTTATCAACCGTCACGTACGTTGATAATTGACCCACATATTCAAGCCTCAAGTACCCAAGTAATCGCCGCTAGGAAAGTCCATCTATTATCCACTAAACAACCGAGCCATGAGCCATCAACTGAGCCATCATTCGTCATCCTCTGAATAATTGAGCCAACGTCATCAACCGTTGACTTTGCTGACAAATTGAACAAGCCAATCACATGACTATTCACTTGGAGATCCTTTTATTTTGACATACATACTGACCACGCTTCATCAAGTGGCACATTGAGCCATGCTTGAAGCTTATAGTTATACAAAACGCATGCCACATTTTGGGGGCTCAACTGGGAATAGTTTTCTAAAGACTTGACCTTTTGGCTCAAGAACCCAGTAGCCATCTACATTGGAGACTCCAGGAGAACCTAGCAGCCAGCAATAAGTTCAGAGACAGCCCTCTTCAGCAGAGAAGAAGGCCCACACCATCGTCAGAACAGCAACCAGATCCCTTTTCAAGAACAGCAGCCAGAAGACCGAATCTGAAGACAGAAGTGACCCAGACTACGGCTTGACCTCTAGGGAGAGAAGACAACTCAGAGGACAACCAGAACCCCTTCAGCTTCAAGACCTAGAAGATGATCCCCCTAAGGAGTATTAGACCTGAATTTATAGAAAGAACTCCGACCAGAGTGACTACATCACTACAGTTGTCAATCGAGCTACCCCTTTAGACCGAGTTTACTTCGAGACATCTGAAGGAGAAGAGGACTATCATCCATACAATCTACAAGACGAGTTCAACCTATACCATCATACCAATAGTAACCCAGACTTCCAGCAAAGTGAACCAGACCCCACTACTTCACAGCCACAAGGGGTAGACAAATCCATCATCAGTTATATCAGCTCACTTGCACCACCAGTTATCCGAGCTTCAGTATCCTGGTCACTCACACCCTGCTACTATCCTCAAGAGATAAGGAATGATGCTTCTCTCAGAGCCTCAGCATCTGATAGCTGCTACCAGTCACTCAGGAGATCACCACCTTTAAGGACCTATACCCCGGCCTTATTCAGCAGACCCAGATCCCCTACATCATCAAGACACTGCTCTCTACCACCACTCCCTATACATCGAACACCTTCACCAACCTCCCCTCCACAAGGACCTTCAAGGAACGCTATCCCTGAACCAGCATCAGACAGTGAGAACAGTGAAGACGAGCCAGATATGAGCTACTTATAGAAGTTCTATAGTGCAGATAATGAAGACATCAAGGAGTTCATTGGAGAAATCGAAGTACAAGCAGCCACCAAGCAATGGGATGCCCAAAGATAACTCAGAATCATCGAGTCACTTTTGAAAGGCCCAGCCCTGCAGAAATACAACCAGGCCAAGGTTATCGGAGGAGATATCTATAGACAAGAACGCATCGACCACCTTGGGAATGCAGACTACCCCCAAAGGTGCACCATCCACAAGAACTGGCTCCGTGTGCAGTTCAATGGTCTTGAATGCCAACAAGAGGCACAAGAAGCTCTGACCTACATGACTCAAGCTGCCAACGAAACCCCGAAGAGTTTCTACCATCAGATCCAAGTGCAAATAATCAAGGCGAACCTCCAGCCTGCGGTCCAACTGGCATTGGCATCCACTACCTTCCTCAATGGCCTATACCCGGAACTTAGAAGGCAAGTCATTAGGATGAGTTATCGGAGTATTGAGCAGCAAGTTGCTGGAGCACAAGAATGTTGGGAAGCAGACTACAGACCAGCTCAGCAAGACCACTGAGAGCCAGCTCAGCAAGACCACTGAGAGCCAGCTAGAGCTGAACCTCCAAGATCTCGAGGATCTACCACAGCAGAGCAAGAGAATGCATTCCTCAGAGCCCGGCTAGCCAACTTTGAGAACAGGTCCCCACCTTCGGCCCCTGCCCAATTCAGTCAACCGCAACAGCAGCAGCCACCAAGAGCACAAGAAGACCCAATGACCATGCTCATGAAACAAATGAAGGACTTAGCCATCACAGTGGCACAGCTGAAGAATCAAGGAGGAAGGCAGCAAGATTACTGTCATGACAATAGGCCAGACTATCGACTACAAGACAACAGGAGCTCTTCTCAGGCACCCTCAGCTATAACTGCAGGTCCAGCTACAACAGGCCCCTATGCCCCTACCTGTTTCTACTGCAGAAATCAAGGCCACATCCAGAGGCACTGCCCAAGGAAACAAGCTACTCAGCCCAATGACAGAAATGTCAACCTCATTCAGATGGATGAAGAGATATGAGAAATGGAAGAAGAAGTAGTCTGGCTTCACAGATAAGATGATACATATCCATACTACGAAGCCTTCCCATCTAAGGTGACTTGGGATGCCGCCCCCGCTCAGACCAGAGAACGAGGAAGACCACCAAGGATCCCACCCCTACTGCTGCCAGTAACAGTATCTACAGGCAAGCACCCAAGGCATGGCCATTCCTCCTCGGATACCCCACCAGAAAATGACAAGCGAGTCAGAAGAGACACTCCTGAGCCCGAAGCCGGACCATCAAGAGTATCAAGGACTACTTCCCTGCCTGATCTCGAAGAAGATGAGTGCATGAGTGTGGAGTCCTCAGTAGACGAGATGCCCATCAGGAATGAAAGACCTCACCCTCAAGGAACCAAACACCGAAGGAGCAGCAAACCTCATACAGCAGCCTCACTTTGAGACCAGATCCGTCAACAGAATGCAGGCCTCACTGTCGAGCAAGTCCTCAAGAATGCCCCAGAAGTTAGGCGAAAATTCCTGAAGGAAGCCAAAGAAGATACCAAGAGACTTCCCATCCAAGGACCACACACACAAGAACCCAACACCATTCATGCAGTGCATGAAAGCTGATGACACGATCATCAATCCACCAGACTTGCGAGTGGAAAAGTGCATGGAGAAAATGCCTGAATTCTCATTGACACCGGAGCAGCAGTCTGCATCATCACCCAAAGAATATTGAAGAGAATCAGTTAGGGAATTGATGAAGGAACCAAAGCAAGAGTCATCATGGCCGATGGATCAGCATCTACCCCCCTTGGACTTGTATGAGACATCTCCATTCAAGTTGGGAAAGCCTGCCTCAATGTACCTCAAGCCGTTGTGACTCCTGCGACCTCTTATGACCTGATCTTGGGAACAGATTGGATGCACCGAGTTGGAGCCAATGTGGACATCAGAAAACAGCTCCTAGTCTTCACCATTCACGGACAAAAGCACAAGGTACCCATTGAGTTGAGAGCATCATCAAGGAAGTCGAGTTCAGCCCTCAAGATAGAATGGCATGGACATGGCGATACACCCACCACTACTGAGGATGAAGACGAGAGTGAAGCAAATTTCCTACAAGAAATGAGAAGCGACTTTGATGCCCCTAGAGATCAAGATAGTGAGTCAGAAGAACCCTTTGTTAGAGTCATTGATATCGAAGGTCTAGCTGAAAGTATCGACAGAGCCAATAACGAAAGGGCAGCGCTTGATTTTGCAGGACCATCCACACAACCACCACCCCTGCTGATAGAAAACCGAATTTCACGAGCCTTCTGCCTAGGCATGTGTGAGCATTTCAAATACTTCTACTCACCAAGGGATAACTGCAATGCCTGCCAAGTCCTAGATCTCAAGAAAATTCCGATGCCAACAATTATCGATAAAGATGAAATGAAACGAGCACCAGTCCACAGCCGAGTTCAGCCTCCACCCCCGAAGACTTTCAAAAAGACTTACCAAGAACCATAAAAGGTTCTCTCCTGCCAACCCATGGAGACTCTCACCATTGAAAGGGACAGCAACAGCCCCTACACTATCACCCATGCCCTTCAAGTCACCCTGCTGACCTATGACAAGTATTGGAAGAGGTATCCTACCAGCAAGGAAGTCAAAGAACGAAACGAAGGATTTGTCAAGAAGAGGCACTGCGATTGTGGGAAGACCTTCACCTGCTATTGGTGCGAACATCGAAGTGTTCACCTCAGCGAAGATGTCCACAGAAGTCGAGTCAAGAGAAAGTATCCCACCCTACAAGAACCTCGAATTCGTTGGGCCTGCCGGAAGTGCAAGAAGATTGACCATGAAGGAGACTGCGAAGCCAAAAGCAAGACCACTATTTGGGACCTACCTCTGGAAGTTCTCGCTATCATCCGCTAGTACTGCCGCCCACACCAAGGAAAAGAAGGAGTCAACCTTGCCTTCACCCTCATGGAAGCCCTGGACCCCCTCGGAAAGACCGGGTTCAACTATACGAGAAACCCGAAGACAGGAGTACATTGGCCATTCTTCAAGCCAGAACGGATGGAGTTCTCACCTGCAATCGCAGCTGCTGGAGAACCTTTCCTCAAGACCTACCCGGTTGTTCAAGTCAAGCTACTCTCACCATAGGCACAGCCTCCCTTTGTACAAACCGAAGGATCAGTTGGATATGATCTCTGTCTCCCATATCAAATAACAATCCGACCTAGAAGCACCAAGACCTTTGATCTTCAAATTGCACTCGCCATTCCACCAGGACTCTATGGACAACTAGCATCAAGATCATCTTTGGCAGCCAAGGGAATCACCATCGAAGGAGAAGTTATCGACCAAGACTACTGAGGATCTCTGAAGGTCATTATTCGCAATCATGAAAGAAATCAGTGATGCTTCAACCCCCTGAAGGCCATCTGTCAGATTCTTTTTCTCAAGACCCCACAGCCTACCATCCAAGAGGTAAAGCAGCTGGACAGTACCGAGAGAGGACAAGGAGGATTCGGAAGCACAAACAGAGACCATCCACCACTACCTATCGAGGTCCATGTAGCAAGAGTCACTCAGTTTAGGCAAATGAGGCCCCACATCTGCTGCCCTATCCGAGCAAGAGAGGAAATCACCCTGCAGCCATATCAGTAATGAGGCCTTGACGTGCACCTCCCAGTGGAAGCCGACAATCTGATTTTCGAACCATTGATGGAGCTTCGAGAGAAGTATCACCTGCTCCTGGCTGAGGAACGAATTCATGACCAGATGTCACCAATCCATATCCCTATCAGAAACTTGGGCTTCGAGGTGATCACCATCCCTAAAGGAACAACACTGGGATATTTCAAACCACTGATAGATACCTACGAGGAAGAAGTCTATGGTTTTTGGGAAATGGCAAGCCCTCTCCGGTAAGACTGATGGTACCAGGGAGGAAGACTCAGCGAGCTCAGCAATCAAAGCTGTCAACATCGAGGCAACTCTAACCAAGGATCAGCAACAGCAGATACAGGAGTTAATAGAAGAGTATAAGGATATATTTACCACCACATATAATAACTTCCCACCATACCAATACAGAGAGCACCCTATACATACCGAAGATGTGAAATCAATCTGACAATGCCCTTACCGAACACCACACCACTTGATCGAATTCAAACAACAACACATAGATGAAATGCTACGAAACGGAGTTATCAGACCCTCATCAAGCCCCTGGGCTTCACCAGCAATTATCATACCAAAGAAAGGAGGATGGAGACTAGTCGTGGACTTCAGAAAGCTCAACAAGGTCACTACAGAAGATGCCTACCCCCTGCCAAGAATCGATGACCTCCTCAACGCCCTTGGAAAAGCCAAGTACATGACCACCACCGACCAGTTCCAAGGATTCCAAGTAATCCCCATTGCCCAGGAAGATATCTGCAAGATGGCCTTCATCACCAGACGAGGACAGTACGAATACCTTCGAATGCCATTTGGACTCTGCAATGCCCCAGCCTCATTCTAACGAATGATGAACCACGTCTACCGGGACCTTATCGGAAGAAATGTGCTAGTCTACATAGATGACGTAATCATCTACTCTGAGACATTCGAGCAGCATTTGCAAGACCTCTGTGAAGTATTCAACACCATCCAAAGCTCAGGACTCAGACTCAATGCCAAGAAGTGTTTCTTTGGAAAACACCAAGTCGAATATCTGGGATATGTTGTCTCAGCTCAAGGCACGCATGCTGACCCCCGCAAGGTAGAGAAAGTCAAGAACTACCCAACCCCCACCTCACCCAAGGAGACCCTATCCTTTCTCATGTTAGTATCCTACTATCGGCAATTTATCCCAAGATTCTCAGACAAGGCAGCACCTCTCAGAGACATCTCCAAGAAGGACCAGCCATTCTACTGGAAGGAAGACCAGCAAAAGTCTTTTGATCTACTCAAGAAGGCCCTCACCGAAGCCCCCGTTCTGGTGCAACCAGATTTCAACAAACCCTTCATCTTGGCAACCGATGCCTCAGCCCTAGGACTTGGATCAATCCTGTCACAGCAAGATGACCACAAGAGAGAGCATGTTATCGAATATGCTAGCAAGACCACAAACGAATCACAGGCAAACTACGGAGCCACCAAGTTGGAATGCCTAGCAGTGGTATGGGCAGTAGACCACTTCCGCCACTATCTCTTGGAAAAGAGATTCACCCTCATTACGGACCATCAAGCCCTACAATGGTTGTTCAAGAAACCAGAGCCCTCAGGAATCTTTGCAAGATGGATCATGTCCTTACAAGAATACCAGTTCACCATCGTCTACAAGAAAGGTACCAAGAATTCCAATATTGATACCCTGTCAAGAATCCCCCGAACTCAACAAGAAGAGAAGGAGCCCCACGAGAGAAGGCTACTTCCTGCTTGCCCAAATGAACCAAGATCTACACCTCACCCTCACCTAGAGCCTGCACCATAGGAGCTTTAAGAAAGGAATTCAGCCTGCCCATAAGCTGTTCATCCAAAGGAACCTTAAGAAATTTCAAGAAGGCGATGGTGAACTTTGGAGAGTAGAAGGAGATCGATACACCTGAGTTCCAAGAGAAGATGAAGTACTAAAGATCTTGACAACGAATCATGACCAGAATGCACATTGAGGAATTGGCGCTACTATTGCAAGAATCAAGAAGTGATACTGGTGACCCAAGATGAGAAAACAAATTTCAGCACACATCCAACAATGTGATACCTGCCAAAGATACCAACAGAAACCCACCGATCGAGCACCATTAATGCCAATCGCAGCATCAGCCAGAGCCTTTCAAAGACTAGGAATAGACATCATTGGACCCCTGCTAGTAACCAGCCGAGGAAGATGCTACATTCTCACCATCGAAGATCACCTGACGAAATGGCCAGAAGCCTTTGCCATTGAGACTGCTGATGCCCAAACAATCATTGGAATCCTGTACAATGAAGTCTTCAGCTGCCACGGTGTCCCCAAGGAAATCATCACAGATCAAGGTCGAGAGTTTGTCAACAAAGCCATGAAGACCTTCACAAGCAGCTTCAAGATCAAGCTATGACTAACAATGGCTTACTATCCCCAGACGAATGGACTCACAGAACGCATGAACCAGACCATTAAACGAGGTCTCAGCAGGACCAGAGATCAACTAAACTGGGACATCTATCTGCCAGCAATTTTATTCAGCATCTGCACCTCCAAGGCAGCTGCTACTTGACAGACCCCTTTCTATCTAGTGTATGGCCGAGAAGCACAAGATCCCGCCAAACCAGTCCAGCCAGATTTGACAAGATGAGTCACAGAAGAGATCACCCAGTTACACGAAGTATGCCAACAAGCATGAGGATTTATCGCCAAAGCACAAGAATGACAAAAGAAGTACTATGACTGCAAAGCCGATTTGGACCCCCTGCTTATCAGACAATAAGTTCTGATATACCGTACCATCATAGAAGGAAACTGGAGTGCCAAGCTCGAGCTGAAATTGGAAGGACCATATCTCATTCACCAAGTCTTCATGAATCACACCTACCAACTCAAGACCATGGATGGAGTTTTGCTCAAGACCAAGATACATCACAACCGCATAAGACTCTACTACTACTCAAGGGAAGCAAAACACATTTGAGCAACTCCCCTCGCTTTATCTGTGTCACCTCTGATGAAGAATGATGGATGCTTCAGTTGAACCCAAGAAGCCGATTGCATCGGTTCACTTCTCAAGCCCATCAGCGTAACAGATGTCACTACTAGAAATTGCCTTGGATTACAGAAAAAACTATTTCCAAGAGGTTCGAACCCCCAGCCACGACTATGGGAGCCCTCACCTTAGACAAGGATGACCGGTCCTCACAAATGCGCCAGTATTCTGTCTGTCTCTGCAGTTAAGACCCCCCAACTCTGTGTAACCCTCACTGCCGAGGATGGTTCTAATTCTGCAAGGGGCAGATGTGACATCTACAATTGACCATGTCCAAATTCAGAGTACTCTGTGACTGCTAGGATCAGATGACATTATGGCATAACAACCCATGGCCAGCCAAAACCGTCAAGTGATCGCACCAAAAGAGACGAGATAATTTGAGCCGAAATGAAGACCACATTATTTAAAGGACCCAGCCTCAGCCTCAAGAACCGCCACCAAAGAACAAGTACTCTATACACAATGCCTCCCACCCACCATTCCAACCAGACCTCTTGCTGCTCTACCCCTTTGCCAAGTCTCAAGACCATTGTCTTCGATGCCATCAAGCAGGCTATCTGGTGCTCGGATACCACAGACTATCTGAATTTCTATACCAAAGACCTTGGACACTTTATCAACTACCGGTACATCATGACCCAGCAGCTCAAGGACACAACTGACCGGATGACTCTCTGGCATAACTACGAGATTGGCCACTGCCTCCGCAATGAGACCCAAGAAAATGACCAAGAAGAACTTGCCACCGAATTGTTAACTACCAGCCGGCTTATCAAGAGGGCCCTCCGTATCCACCAAATCTTCTGCCATGTTCCCTGGGCCATCGCGCACTTACAAGAAGTAACTGCTAGGAACATTGTCCGCCTCACCACTGAAGAAGTCAACTGGGTGGAATCCAAAGTAGCTGATTACATTGGAAGCAACCGCATCGCAGTGAGAAGCCAACAAACCGAACCCACTTTGCCAGGTTTCCATACTATCCCCCTCCAAGACAACCACCAAGGTCACCTCATGAGCCTCATGGAGATATTCGAAGGACCACCCATTACTATGGAAGTACCTGCTGGAGCGACTCCCACTACCCACCACCCTGTTAACCTCAATTCGCACCATATTATTTGGGAGCCGAATCAAGAAGAGGCTCAAGAAGTCCCTACCTTTGAAGAGGAGGAAGTTGAAGAACCCCAAGACCCCACTCTCGAAGCAGCCCCATCTGACACTGAAACTGACGAGTCCTCCAAGGAAGAAGAACAGCAGAGAGTTTACTAATCCTCTGTCTGCATCCAAGCTGTTCAAGGATTGGAGAATGTTGTTGAAGATGATTGGCCACTATTCTATCCCCTCACCTCTTGGCCAGTACTTCCCCCTTTCGAAGAGCGAAATGATGAAGTCACAATCCAGCAAGATGATTTGTTTGCCACTGACGAAGGGTACTATACCCTTTAAAGTACAGATCTGCGCTTACAAATAACTCCCCATAACAGATAGCCACCCCCAAATATTTCTTGTCAGTGGTACAAGACCCTAACCCTCATGACATAACTCCTAGTATGACCCTCCTCGCTGCCAGCAAACCAATGACATAAATCGCCAAAGTCCTCGCCGCCAGTAAGCCAATCGCACAGCAAGTAACCCGTCACCACTGATAACGTAAGAACAGTAAGCTCCTCGCCGCCGGCAAGCCAATAGTTTAACCACCGAAGCCCTTGCTGCCAGCAAGCCAATAATATAGCAAATGTTCGCCACAATGTAGTATACCTTAGCCATGCCCATAGCTGGCAAAATTTGTATAAATAACCCGTATTCTTAGAGTGAATAAACCTCAGTCAATTGGTTTTGCAGAAAAGTAGTTCGCAACTAATTTAAGTTTTTGAGAAACTTTGGGAAAGACTCCAAGAGACCGGAATTCTGAGAACAAGACAACTAGAGCAACAATCGCTCGAGGTTTGAGTTAAAGAATTTCTCTTGCCGCCGTTAAGAAACCGACTGCTGAAACTGCCTTGTTCAGTTCAAGAGAACCACCGCCAAGTTATGAAAATTGCCACCACTCTGGATACCCAAGATTCAAGACCGAGTCAATTGGCTTTTATCTGAACGACGAGAAGTCTAGTGTAAGATAAACCAACTTAAGTTTTTGAGAAACTTTGGGAAAAGACTCCAAGAGCCAAAGATAACTCTTGTTCGGGAAAATCGACCACTATGGATATTCAAGACTGACCACCGCCAAGAGACCAGAATTCTGAGAACAAGATAATGAAGTTTGAGTTAAAGAATTACTCTTGCCGCTGCCAAGTTAAGGAAACCACACCCGAGATTCAAGTCAGTCAGTTAAGAACTGCTGCTAAGGAAAGCCGCCAGAAAACTGACCACCATTCAAGTTTCAAGACCATCGCCAGTTAAGGAAACCGCCGGAAACCATCACCGAGATCCCGCATTCAGACTGACCGCCCATTCAAACTGCCATTCGGACCGCGTATTCAGTACAAGACCCGCGCATTCCCGAGATTCGAGAACAAGATCCAGCCAAGGAACCCAAGGATACCCACCTTATAAGATACTAGACCGTTACCTGTCAGTAGTTGCCATTCACCAGACATCGTCAAGTTAACAAGTTGAGATGGACGAGTGAGCCGTCGACCTCCGTTTTCTTTACCCGCTGCGCCACAAACCACCAAGAGTTATTGACTGTCACACACGTTGATAATCGACCCACATATTCAAGCCTCAAGTACCCAAGTAATTGCCACTAGGAAAGTCCATCTATTATCCACTAAACAACTGAGCCATAAGCCATCAACCGAGCCATCATTCATCATTCTCTGAATAATTGAGCCAACGTCATCGATTGCCAACTTTGCCGACAAATCAAACAAGCCAATCACATGACTATCCACTCGGAGATCCTTTTATTTCAACATACATACTGACCACACTTCATCAAGTGGCACATTGAGCTGTACTTGAAGCTTATAGTTATACAAAACACATGCCACAATATCTATATTCTACAAATACTGCTTATCTAGTATTTTCAATATTACCCCAGGTCATCTCTTTAAATTCAATAGTTTGAATATTAAGATTAATATTAGCATTAAAGCATATAGATTTCTAAAAT
>RQIL01001643.1:0-13594 GCA_003951145.1 Jimgerdemannia lactiflua
TTATATATTTTTTCTGTTTCCCATAACACCCATTCCACGCATGCAGAATTCAAAATTTAAACTTGAAAGAGCTTTCATGAGTGAATTTGCTACCATTCATTCCACAGAGATGTATTCCAGACATATAGCTTTATTTTCAATACATTCTTATATTTAATGGTGCTGTATATTGATATACTTCATTCTTGCATAGTGTATAGAGTTCTTTGCCAAAGAAATGGTGGATTGGTTATTTTGTTGTATAGTCATAATATCTGGAGAAATCCCAGATCCTCTAGTAATTAACAATGCCAAATAGCTTCCTTTGTTTCTGTAGATAATACTTGATATTCTGCTTGCATAGATGATATTGCTACTGAAGATTGCTTATGAGTTTGCCATAAAATGGCTCCACAATCATCAAGATCGAAGAAGTATCCTGTTGTAGACCTTCTGTTGTCCAAATCACCAGCCTAATCGGCATTGCACATGCCATAAAGACTTACAGCACTCCCACTTACTCCTTTATTACCCAAACTGAGTGTATAGTCCTTTGTACCTTTAATGTATCTAAATATGTACTTAATTGCCATCTATTGTGGATTGTTATAGCATGATGAGTATTGCACCACTTTGTTGATTATATACAATATGTCAGGTCTTATTCCATAAGATACATGAGGGATCCTACTACTTGTTGATAGGGGATGTCATTTTTGTCATATTCACTGGATATATGACACTTCTTTAGTCTTATAGACATCTCTATAGGTGTCCTGACAGGCTTGCAATCACTCATGGTTTCTCATATGGTATGCCCATATAGCATAATCCTTACTATCAAAGACAGGAATCATCCTTTTTGTCATCATTGTAGCCATTGGAGGGACCATATCCATGCCACTTGTGTTACTTGCACTTAGTGTCACAACTGTGCTTTCTGTGATTGACATCTTTATTTGTCATAGTGTAGCATATATTAAAGAGCTATATTTCTTTTCCACTTTTGCTAACCAGGGCTCATAACCTATATTGTAAACTTAGAATGAATAGGAAGGAGTATTTTTATTGATTATCCAAGTTATGCACCTTTATGTGCTTGATTGATGATATCACTCTACTGTACCACAGATTTATATCGAGTTGTTATATCAGGTATTCCAACATATTGTCCAGCAGAAAGAGGATTGAGAGTAGCTTAGATAGAGGGGCTATTGGATAGTGAAACTTTGGTGGAGGTTGGAGTTGATATACTTAGAGAAGACTTCAATATGATTATGTGGATCACTCTAATGTTGGGGTTGGTAGAAGCAGGGAACTGGACAGATAGAAGGAGGTGGAGAGGCTGAGTGCCTTAGGAGATTCACAGCACCAGAAGTGGAGAACTGAGCAGTCTTTACCCATTGAGTATATGGACTTGAAACACAGATTGATTGGATTCTCATGGCTGACTATTGGGAGATAGACATCTGGAGGTGATGTGGTGCCCCTGGTCAGATTACTAGGGGGTAGTAGGGCAGAGAACATTTGGGGGGAGTGGGGGTGGGCCTGGTTATTGTTGACTGAACTGTGCTTTGTTAGAATAAAAGAGGGTATAGGGACAATAGAGTGAGGTGGTGGTGGACAATATTACAAATTGGAGGGGAAAAGGCAAGGCCATAGGGAATCAGTGGCTGAAGCTGAAGACTACTGCTCAGGTATTTTAGGGAGAGGTGGGGAAAGCAAAGAGAAGACTTAGAAGAAAGTGGATAATGGAAATCTCATGCTGACTGGAGGGCCTTCTGTTGGATTCAGCTGGTGGCCTTTAGTGTGCTGAGAAGGAAGGTGAGGAATAGAGAGTAGAGAGGATAAAGATGGAAATTAAAGAGCTGAAGGCTGCCTCAAGGGAGGAAGAGGAGCTACAAGTTCAAGAAATGGTGGCAAGATTGAGTTGGCAGGGCCTGGAGGAAGGAGAAAGGCCCACGAAGTATCTTACTAAACTTCTAAGAATACATAAGATATGGCAGACATGGGAAGGTAATATAAGGGGAGAACACCTTCTTTCACTACCACTCACATTACACACACTTTTCACACAACCTTTGAGCAGTTTATTGAAGAAAGTGACTATCAATATGGTGGCAATTCAGCGGCAAGGAAAAGAAGGATATGGGCTAGGGATGGGGTCTTTCGGGAAGGTAACTAGTAGAAGTAGAGTTGAAGGTGGGGAAAGGGAGGGGAGTGGCAAGGGAGTGATGAGCTCAACCTCTTCCCCTACTATTCACATTACACATACTTTTACATATACTTTTGAATGGTTTATTGGAAAAAGCTTCTAACAAAATAGCAGTGATTCAACCTCCCGATTGGTGTACTGAGTCAAGACCTGGTGTAGCATTCAAGTGGCAGCAGGAAAAGGAAGGATATGGACTGGGGATGGGGTCTTTTGGGAAAGCAACTGGTGGGAGTGGAGGAGGAGGAGGACAAGGAGCTGGAGGAGAAAGGAGCAGTGAGGGTCTGGTGAGCTTCATGTCAGCCATGAAGAGTGGGGCAGAAGACAGTGACAAGGAGGGATAGCAGCAAGTTGGAGGGGCAAAAGGAAAGCAAGGTTGGAGTGGGAGTACTAGACTGAGTGTTGGGGTGCAGAAGACCAGTTAGAGGTGGGGCTAGTAGAGATGGTGTGACTATTGATAGTGGTGGGACTGCAGATCTGGAAAAAAATAGAGATGTAACTACTGATCATGCCAAGGGGGCAGTGAAGGAATTGTCAGTGACACATATGGGGGACCTGGCTGATGGTGTAATGGGGCTGGTAGTAGCACTATTACTCAAGAAAGCCATCTTAGAATTTGCAGTCATACTGAGCTTCCAGGGCTAGCAGTGATAGCTAAAGTGGTACTGATATTTCTGGGTAGACAGCTGAGTGAGGTAGCCTTGGTGATGTTTCTGAAAGGACTGAAAGGGGTGGAAGTTGGATTTGTTAAGAAGGAATATGTGGTGGCAGCAGTGGCTAAGAGGGTGTGAGTCAGAGAGGTCACTGTTCTAATGATGAGGTGCCTACATTGGGATCCAAGAGTGGTGCACCTTGTGATCAAGAGGGTTCTAATGGTATCAACAGAGGAGATGAAGAAAAGAGTTAGAAGAGTGATGCGAGAGTATGGCGAGGTTGTGGATATTCAATTTCAGATGTGGGAAGGGATATAATTTCACACTAGAGATATGGAGGTATGGTTGAGAGTGGCAGGGAAGGAGTTGACATGGAAAGGAGGTGATTGGCCCAGAGTGATAAAGTGTGAGCCTTTTAAGTACAAGGTATCTAGAGTCAAGGGTTCAGAGGAGGAGGAGGAGGACCTATTGACAGTGCTGTGGGAATTGGAGGGAGCAGTGGAGCAGAGGAAGAAAGCATGATGAGTCTTCAAAAAGGCTATGATAATGGTGGATATTGATGGGAAGAAAATTCGAGTCAACAAGTTGATATGGGAAAGGGCACAGGGAAGAAAGCAGCAACAGGAGCTCCTCACTAGGCTTGGGGTGGGTGCCAAAAAGGAAGGAACAGGGGTGACCATAGTGGGGAGTGGTTGGCAGAAGGGGTCTGGGGGATCTATGCACTCTGAGCATACCCCCCAGTGGAGTAGGGCAAGTACTAAAGAGGAGATATTCTTTGATGACTGGAGGCCAGAGAGTGATGCCAATGGGAATAAGGAGAATGAGAGACCTGGGGATGCCTCTGGAGGTGAAGGGGCTGAGGTGGAGGATATTGTAATAAAGAGTATGAAGAATATCTGATTTGGAGTCTCATACTTGGCCCTGGGGGGCCAGATAGTTGGGGTGTCTGGAGAGAGCCTGGTAAATGCTTCAGATGAGGAGTGGGATGAGGTGGCCAGCACCAGCCTGGATGGAGTGCAGATGGTGGGGAAGAGGGAAATGACTCCAGGGGATAAGTATGTGAGAGAAGGGCCCTGGCTGTACAGGTTGATGATAGAATTGGCAGATGAGGTATTGGAGGATGTTGATTTCTGACTGCTGAGTGAGAAGGACTAGAGTGACATACTGTGCAGGGTTGACATGGTTGGAAAGCTGACAACAATGCACTTGGCAGCACTGCTAGAGGATGAGAGATATGAGGTGGATGCCAAGAGAGAGGAGGAGATGAAAGGAGTAGCATGGCAGATGGTGGTTGAGGGGTGGAATGCTTGGAATGGAGCAGAGTTGTGGGAGGTGGCATGTGCAGATTATTATTCAATGATGGAAGAGAAGGATACAGAGGATGTCCAGGAAATTCTAGTGGTGCTGGAGGCTAAGAAGAAGGAGGAGGTGGAGCTGGAAGCTGAGAGGGAGCTAGACTTATCTAGGATGAATCAGGATATGGAAATCTAGAGTAGTTATACAACCTTTACAATTTTCAATATGAACAGTACAACCAATATTGGATTTGAAAGCAGATGTCTTTCTACTTTCGAATGTGATATGTAAGAATGAGGTGGACAAGTTCAACTGGTCAAGAGAATGGGGAGGGGCAGCCAAATGGCAAGGGAAGGTTGGAATTCTAATACGGGAAGGCAAAGGGGTACTGCAAGACACTAGGTTGGAGAGAGTACTTACTGTTGGAGGTTTGGGTGAGGCCTGGGTGGGGGCCAGTAGTGGTGAGCTCTTGCTATTGTCTGGCAAAAAGAAAAGTAAGAATAACTTGGATAGAGGGGCTGCTGGACAGTGGAACTTTGGTGGAGGCTGGAGTTGATATACTCAGAGGGGACTTCAATATGATTAGAGATACTACAGTGAATTGCTGTGATGGTGGACTAGTGGAGATAGGTAGAAGCAGGGGGCTGGACAGATGGGAGAAGATGGAGCATTTGAGTGCCTTAGGAAATGTGGGGCACCAGAAGTGGGGGATTTGGGCAGTCTTTACCCACTGGGTGCATGGGCTGGGAACATGAATTGACTGGATTCTCATGGCTGATTGTTGGGGGATGGATGTCTGGAGGGAATTGGAGATGATGTGGTGCCCCTGGTCAGACCACTGGTGAGTGATGGGGAAGGGAACATTTGGGGGGAGTGGAGTTGGGCCTGGACATTGGCATCTTAATTGTGCTTTGTTGAAAGACAAAGGGGTGTGGAATCAATGTAGGGTAGAGGTGGCAGATAGTATTGTATGTTGGAGAAGAGAAGGCATAGCAGTAGGAGAGCAGTGGCTGAAGTTGAAGGCCACTGCACAGGTGTTTTGGGGGGGGATAGAGAGGGTGAAGGGGAGACTTCTAAGAAATAAGATGATGGAAATCTCATGCCATCTGGAGGATCTCCTGTCAGTGTCTGCTGATGGACAGGAGAGTGCTGCAGTAGAAGGGGAGGAGTAGTGAATGGAGAGAGTGAAAATGGAAATGGAAGAGCTGAAGATTACCTTACAGAAGGAAGAGGAGAGACAGGTTCCAGAGATGGTAGCAAGATTTAGGTGGCATGGACTGGAGGAAGGAGAAAGGTCAACAAAGTATCTTACCAGGCTTTTTAGAGTATATAAGGTGTGGCAGAGGTGGGAAGAAATTATAGGAGAAGATGGCGAAATGGTGTCAGGGGTATGAGGTATCCTGGGCTCACTCCAGAAGAGATGGGGCAATCTGTGGAGTGAGGAGGAGGGAGGGGAGGATGGAAGGGCTATAGAAGGATTCTTGGAGGAGTGGACCCTGCCAGTAGCCAAGAGGTTGGGGGACTTGACCTACCCCATTCAGGGGGAAGAAATTTTGAGAGTACTGTTAGCTACAAAGAATGAGACAGTACTAGGAGAGGATGGGCTGCCATGAGATTTCTGGAAAAAAATAGTGGACATGGAAGGGGTGCTTGGGGAGATGAAGGAGATGTGTGGGGCTGTAATCAACTCAAGAAATTGGCTAGGGGGACAGGAGCTGGGATAAGTGGCACTCCTTTATAAGGATAAGAGGCTGGGAGAGAACTGGAAGAACTGGCAACCTATCATGCTTCTGGATATGGATAGAACATTGATAACAAAGATACTGGTGGTACACTTGCAGGCAGTGGCACAGTAAGTTCTCGGGGGGGAACAGCATGGCTTTATTGGCAGAAGACTGATCAAAGATGACATGGCATGGGTGGATGGTATCATTGAAGGGGTGAGAGCTGCAGGAGTGGATGGGAGGCTGGTCTTTTTGGACCAAGAGAAGGCATATGACAGGGTACACCTTGTGTGGTTGGAGAAGGTTTTGGTAAGAATTGGAATCCTGGCAGGCCATTGTACAGATGCTTGAGGGAAGCAAAGTAGCAATAATAGTGAATGGCCATCAAGAAGTTCCTTTTTCATTGGGGAGAGGAGTGTCACAAGGGAATCCTTTGTCCTCTATTCTGTATGCTTTGTCATTGGAACCACTGCTGGATAGGATTCAGAGGCGGATTGGAGGGCTGATGGTGCTAGGGGTGACCTGGAAGGTCAGTGCCTTTGCAGATAATATGGTGGTTGGGCTGGGCTCTGTCCAAGATGTAGGAGAGCTTAAGGAGACAGTTGGCTGGTATGAAAGATGCTCTGGCCAGAAGCTGAACTGGTACAAGTGTGAAATAATGGTGCTTGAGAATGGAATTGTTGGTGGCAACATTATTGGAATGGTGGTACCAGCTGGAGTGGTCAGATATCTGGGTATCTTCCTCTTGATGTATGGGTTGGTGCTGCCAAGAGCCTGGTGGGAGGGGAAGATGCAAGCTTGGGGGGACTCACTGAAAAGCTGGGGGGGGTGGCATATCTCCCTGGCAGGATGGGTGATGATTCTGAATGTCTACTGGTTGCCAAAGCTATGGTACCTGGCATACCATTTGGACTTTCCAGTATGGGTGGTAAAGAGACTGCTTAAGCTGGTGAAGGACTGGATCTGGGCTGGAAGGTGAAGTCAGATTAGCTGAGAGACCCTTGCCCTCCTGATGGAGCATGGTGGCCTTGGACTGGTAGACTTCCCTAAGAAGCTCCACTGTCTATGAGCTTGGTGGCTCCAAAGAGCATTGGTACTGAGAGGGGGAGGGTGGGTTCCCCTGATGCAAAAGGTGTGGAAAGCAAGATATGCCCCCAGTGGGCTGTCTGGAGATTTATTAGAGATGGTCAGATGAGGCAGTAGTCAGAGCCTGAGGTATTGAGGTTTCTAGTAGGGAGTGATAGAAGGGGGACATCAGACTGGACTTTGGTGGGAGGGGAATTTTGCAGAGGAGCAATGGGGTCCAGAGATGTGGCAGTGGCACAAGTTATTGCTAAGAGGGTCACCGGTAATTGATTTCTGCATTAGTGATAGAGTGGAGAGTCAGTGGGGCTTTGGCCTGTTCCTCTGGCCAGCAGGGTGGCAGGGTGTTGGGATCAGTGAGGAGTGGGATTGATCAGGCCTAAGGGCTTGGGGGGCAGAGGTGAAGAAGTGGGTCCTCCCAAAGTTCTGAATGGTGTGGTGGAGAGTAATGAGGAGAAATTGTTGAGATTACAGGATATAACTCGATATAGATAATTTGTGGCGCAGTGGCATTGGAGTGACATCATCAATAATCGCGTAAAAGCGCGTAACATTGGGTGATCAATAAAAACATCGCTCTTCTTTTTTCTATTCCTCCTAAGTTCACAACAAAGGTTATGAGCCCCAATTAGCGGATAATACACACCTCTTTAGTATATGCTACACTATAACATACGAAGATGTCAAACCCAGGAAGCCCAAGCTCAAGTACTGCGGCGCCAAGCCCGGCAAGTAACACAAGCGGAATGGGTACCGGCATGGGTACCACAGTCCCTCTGGTGGCGGCTATGACGACAAGGAGGACGATTCCTGTCTTCGACGGTAAGGATTACGCCATATGGGCATACCATATGAGGAACCTCTTGGAGGAATGTGGTCTAGAGAACTATTGGAAGCCACAGGCACAGATAACGAGATACGACTCAGTGAAAGATCGCAAGGCATTGAGGGAGATCACGTTCACTCTATCGAATTAGCAAATGAAACTTGTTATGAACGCTACGACGGCAAACGAAGCCTGGGAGACTCTACACTATCACCATCAACAAGCATCCGCGTTCAACAGATTCCACCTGAAGTGACAACTATTTACTCTACGGATGAAGCCCAAGGAGAGTATTCAAGAATATGCCAACCGCGTCAACGATCTGATGAATCAGGTGAACTCGCTTTCTACACCAGCGGACCTCATCAGGGAGAAAGACAAGGTCCTGGCCCTTATACGAGGCCTTCCAGACACGTATAACGTGGTCGTATCTGCTATGTGGGAATCCGATAAACTTTCGGACTACAAGCACATCGTCACGAGCCTATTAAATGATGAATCGAGGCAGAACAACGGTGCAAATGAAGACTACAACAAGAAAGCGTTCTATGGCGCGCGTGGTCGAGGCAAAGGAAAGCCAAGTAAAGGACGAGGTCAACGAAACGGTCAATGCACCAAGTTCGGTGGTAAGTGCTTCTACTGTGATAAGCCCGGACATCACGTCCAGGACTGCAATCTAAAGAAGAAAGAAAATGGAGACCAACGTGGTCAGGCAAACGTTGTGGACACCAACAATCAGAGTGGCAACAGGATGTTTTTCGTGGAAGCAGAGAGCTGTCAACATGCAAACGTAAGCACGAGCGCTAACGTGTGCAGCGAAGAAGTTTGGCTCATAGATTCCGGTGCAACACAACATATGACGGTGCACCGTGAATGGTTCTCTACGTACGAGAAGTTTGAGCATCCCATACCTATCATACTAGGCGACAACAATGTTATCTACGCTCAGAGCAAAGAAAATGTCAGTATACACCTACATAGAAAGGTCAAAGAACCCTCAGGCATCTTTGCAGACATACTATATGCTCCGGATATAGGCAAAAATCTCTTCGCAATAGGACGAATGATGCCCCGAGGAGACAAAGGAGTAAACATACGCCCAAATGGAGTAACGGTAATCGATCTAAAGAACAATAAGGAATTAATGTATGCGTCGAAAAGAGGAAATCTTTATGCAATCGACAGTATGCCGAACGGTACATCGGCACACTCCGCAATGACAAACGACACCTGGCGCATATGGCACGAATGGTTAGGACACATCGGCCAGACAAGCTTAGAACGGATGATGAGGAATAGCTCGGTGAAAGGATTGCCGAACTGTATATCTCTGAGTTTCTTTTGCGATGACTGTGCAGCAAATAAGGCTTCTCGAAGGTCTTTTCAGGAACGGACGAAACGAGTGAGCGGCATACTCGATCTTATACATACGGACATCTGCAGTCCCATGCGTACATCATCACATTCTGGGAAGAAGTATTTCATTACTTTCATAGACGACTACACTCGTAAGGCTCATGTATACTTCCTCTCAGCAAAGAGTGAAGCATTCGAAAAATTCAAAGTATTCAAGGCGAGCATGGAGAATGATACGAAACGTCGGATAGGGATACTATGCTCAGATAACGGGCAAGAATACATAAACAAGTCCTTTAAACAATTCTTAAAAGAGCATGGAATACGACATACTAGAACGGCTCCCTATACTCCACAACAAAATGGCGTGGTGGAATGGTTCAATCGAACAATCGTCGAGATGGCCTGAATGATGATGAATGCAGCTGGTTTGCCGCAATCCTTCTGGGCCGAGGCATTGAATACGGCGGTATATATATGCATTCGATGCATTTCTCGAGCCTTAAGTAAAGAAAGTGATGTACAGTCTAAAGATGATAACCTTACACCTGAAGAACTATGGAGCGGATCCAAGCCCGACATCTCGCACTTACAGATATTCGGAAGTGAGGCTTACGTATTGGATAAAGGTGGAAATAGAGGAAAATTCGAGCCTAAAGCGGATAAACATATATTTCTTGGATACGACGGATCAGCGTATAGGTTGTGGAATACGCAAAAGCGCGGTATAGTCATCTCTCGCAACGTTTAGTTCAAAGAAAAAGTAAGGGAAATTTGCGTGGAAATTCCTATACCGGTGACCAATCCAACAGTGAGTGGAACTACACCAACGGCGAGTGGAATTATGCCAACGGTGAGCGCGAAAACTACACCAACAATTCCGGCAACAACGGTACAACCTATGCCAACGAGATCAACAGTGCAAGTACCTACGAGACCCCCTGAACCGAGAATTACGGAGATTGCAGATGATAACAAAGAAGAAGACATTCCTCAGAAGGGCAAGAAAAAGTGCAAATCTGGGATGAATAATGAAGTCCAAGCGGATCTGGGAAATTACTGGGACCCACCCAAGTTATCTCGTCGCAAACAACATCACGTGAACTATGCCTGCGAATGCGCTTACATAGCAACGACCGGTGAGCTGGCACACTATGACGAAGCCATTCATTTGAGTGATAAAAAGGAGTGGAAAAAGGCTATGGACGAGGAGTATAATTCACTCATTGAGAATGACACGTGGGACTTGGTCCCTCTTCTGGCAAATCGGCAAGCCATAGAATCCCGATGGGTGTATAAAATCAAGCGTGATAGCAACGGCGGCATAGAGCGATACAAGGCCCGATTTGTGGCAAAGGGGTATTCACAAGACTTTGGGGTCGACTATGATGAGACTTTTTCCCCGGTATTTAAGCTTACTTCGCTTAGAATACTTCTTGTGATCGGAGCCAAATATGACTACGAGATACATCAAATGGACGTTAAAACAGCCTTTCTAAATGGAGATGTGGATACCGAACTATATGTTCTTCAACCACAAGGATATGAACTCTACGACAACGGGAAGGAGTTAGTATGCAGACTACGCAAGGGCCTCTATGGCATAAAACAGGCGGCGAGGTTGTGGAATCCAAAGATTGACGATTATCTCATAGAAGAGAACGGGTTCAAACGATGCGAAGCAGACCCATGCATATATACTCGTCATACATCCTTAGGAATGGTATACCTGGGAATTTGGGTCAATGATATTATTCTGGTCGGAATGATAAATGAGATTAACAAAGTAAAGGCAGCACTACGCAAGAAGTTCAAGATGACAGATTTAGGTGACGCGTCTTTCCTTTTGGGGATATCCATCATATGTGACAGGAGCGTGCATACTATACACTTAAGCCAAGAAGCCTACATTCAGACAATACTCGAGCGATTCAGCATAAGCGAGTGCAAGCCAGTCGGAACACCGATGGAGACGTCTGTGAGACTAAAGAAGACCGATACACCCAACGAAAACAACAAAGACATTCCCTATCGACAAGCGGTAGGATCTCTTATGTATCTGATGCTCGGGACAAGACCCGACCTATCATACGCAATCAACAAAGTGGTGCAATATGCATCATGCTACGACAACTCGTATTGGATAGCAATCAAACGCATATTCAGGTACATTAAAGGCACAAAGAGTTATAGGCTCAATCTGGGTGATAAAGGAGTAAGCGGGAGTACCGTTATAGTAAACCTTTCTGGCGCGTGTGACGCTGATTGGGCTGGAGACTTGGATGACAGAAGGTCTACGACAGGATACTTCTTCTATCTCGATGATGGTGGAGCCATTTCGTGGCAAACTCGTAAGCAATCATCAGTGGCGACGTCATCTACGCAAGTGGAATATCAAGCATTATTAACGGTGACGAAGGAGGCCATCTGGCTTCATGAACTACTAAAGGATCTGGGATTCACTCAAGGATCTACGACTATACGACAGGATAACCAATCCACCATTGCTTTGGCAAAGAACCCTATACATCATGCAAGGACCAAGCATATTGATATACAGCACCATTACATACGAGAGTGCATTGAAAATGAGGCTATACGCCTGCTATACATCCCTACAGAGCAAATGGTGGCAGATTCGCTAACAAAGGCCCTTCCAAAGGCAAAGTTCGACTTTTGCGTGGAAGGAATGGGTATAACAACGAGCGGCGAGCAAATTACAGTAAATGACAGATAGAATGAGTGTTACGGCAAATATTTGTGATGGAAACTATAACATTGCTCAGGATCTCCATTTTTCACTACTTCTTTTACCTATTTTCATGCTTATAAGCAGGGAATTTCGACCTTTTTAGGTCATCTAGACAGCACCCCATTGGTAATGTTTTGTTTTTGCTTACTTGGCTTTATCTCGTTGAGTAGGAGTGTTGAGATTTCAGGTTACAACTCGATATAGATAATTTGTGGCACAGTGGCGTTGGAGTGACATCATCAATAATCGTGTAAAAGCACGTAACATTGGGTGATCAATAAAAACATCGCTCTTCTTTTTTCTATTCCTCCTAAGTTCACAACAGAAATGTGATGCTGAACTATACGACTGATCACTTGGTAGCAGGAGGTGACTTTGAGTATAAGGAGTGCTTGGGGGTTGGGCAGGTTGGAGGAGTGGTACAGACCCCCAAGCATTGGCTAGGAGAGTGTGAGGTATTGGCAACTTTTGTAGAGAAGTAGGGCAGTAGCTAGGCTGTTTAAATAGAGGGTATGAGCAGGGGAGATGGGATGTACTTTGGGCAAGGATGCTTGGCAGGGTGGGAAATGAGTGACTCACACTGGAGTGGATTGTTGCATTGTGGGTAGGAATGGTGAGTAATTGGTTAGTAGTCTTTGAGGAAGAGAGGAAGCTGACTCTGGGGGAAAAGATGATGAGGTGGGAGTAGTTGATGAATAATATGCTGACAGGTTAGCAGAGAAGATGGGGCTTGGGGGAGGGGAGCCATAGGAAGCTAGTGGAGATCATATGTAGCAAGAGTGAGGGGTTGGGGGCAGGTGATTGGTGGGAAGATATTTTTCAAGAGAGTGGAGGTGGAAGAGAGGTTGAGAGTAGATGAGAATGAGGAGGACTGGTGGGAGGTGAGAGTGAGGCTGGAGATTCAGGAGTTGAAGGAGGCCTGGAGGTTGGAGGATGAAGGTTGTATGCAGGGCATAGTGGTGAGACTTAGGTGGCAGGGGCTGGAGGAGGGAGAGAGGCCATCCAAGTACCTCTCTAGGCTGCTGAAGGCTAGAAGGGTGAAGCAGAGGTGGGAGGGGATCATTGGAGGGGATGGAGTCCTGGTGACTGGGGTCCAGGGGATCCTAGAGGAGCTGAAGGGTCGTTGGGGAACATTGTGGAGTGAGGAGGAGGGTGGAGCTGATGGTGAGGCCATAGTGAAATGCTTGGAAAACTGGTGCCCCCCAGAGGTAGAGGGACTAGAGGATCTGATAAGACCAGTGAGAGAGGAGGAAATTCTGCAGCTTGCCCTCTGCCCTTCTTCTATTACCATTCATGTTATACACACTTTTATACACACTTTTGAACAGTTTATTGGAAAAAGCTACAAGCAAAATTGCAGCAATTTGACCTCCCAGTTGGTGAACTGGGTCAAGACCTGGTGTAGTATTCAATTGGCAGCAGGAAAAAGAAGGGTATGGGCTGGGGATGGGGGCCTTTGGGAAGACGACTGTTGGGAGCAGTACAGTTAGTGGTCAAGGAGCTGAAGGAGAGGGGAGAAGTGAGGGACCAGGGAGCTTTGCAGCAGCAGTGAAGAGTGGGGCTGGAGGGGGTGATAAGGATGGATGGCAGCAAGTTGGAGGGGTGAAGGGGAAGAATAGAGGCAGTGGGAGTGCCAGGCCTAGAGCAGGGGGGCAGGAGACCAGTGGTGGGGGGGCTAGCAGAGATGGTGTGACTGCTGATAGTGGCGGAACT
>RQIL01001654.1:0-13590 GCA_003951145.1 Jimgerdemannia lactiflua
CTTGATTTTACTATATATATATCTATATAATACTTTATAAAATTCTGATATATCTCTGAGATTAATATCAGAAACTTGGCTAAAAGTAATATTATGACCTTAACATATCTCAAATTTATAGTATAATGTAATAGTATCAATTCTATATTGTCCTTAATATTAGTATTTACTTTGAACTTAAGAAGTAGTCTCATAACTTTGATATACTCTCTCTTTATAGCTATATGCAGCAGTATCTATTTCTTATACCTGGTGTTAGCATCCATCCTAAACTCAAGGAGCAGTCTCATGACTTTGATGTACTCTTTTTTTATAACTATATACAGTAGTAATAATTTATTAATATTTTTAGTATTGTGTGATAGTAGAGCCAAATTTGGAAGAAGGAATAAGAAATAAACATTTGATTGCAACCAGTCCCAAATTAGTATAGTCTTATAGTTAGCAGTTCCCAATTTTGCCAATGTCTAAAATATTTCACCAATGTCAAAATTGAAGATCCAATATAGTAACATATTTTGCCAAATAGTGAAATTATTTTGCCAAATGGCAGAATTATTTCGATAATAGCAAAATGACTCATAACTTAGCCATATAACTCAACTGCCACCTCATAGCTAACAAACTTATATAAATATCCCAGTATCTTAGAGTAAATAAACCTTAAATTAAAAGTGTTAGGAAAAAGAACAAATATACTAATAAAGAACCTTCAGAATTACCTCTTTGATATATTTGGCCTCAAGAAACTACTGACTCTAAGAGTCAAGAAGATAAGAATTCAAGATAAAGAAATCTGACATACTTGCTAAGTTTAGTATCCACTATGTTACAACTTAGTATCTATTGACTAGTGATTTGAGATGAATTCCTCACTTTTAAACTAAACAATGAATAACCACTACAAGAACCTATACAATACAATCAGACAGAATAGATATGAGACTACCTGTATTCTATAAATATACCTCTAATGAATCAATCATCACCTTCATTAATGATTTCGAGCAGTATACTACTGTTAGGACTTTAATGGCAGTGCAGAAAGTAGCCCTACTCTCTATAAGCCTTTAAGGTCCAGCAAGAACTGCCTTCACTACAGTTAATCATGCAGGAGCTAATGATCCAGCAATACTATTAGCCATGAAGACCTAGCTCTGAAATACCTACTACACTAATGAAATCAAACAAGCTCTTAAGAATCAATTGAATACTATCTGCCAAGAAATATCTGAAGACCCAAATATATTCTATATGAGGATCTGATATCAGATAGTCCTAGCTGACTACTCTGAAGCAGTTTAAGACCAAGTGGCTGAAAATACCTTTATGAAAGATATCCACCAAGAAATTGGCTTAGCTATTCAATCTACCCTAGTACCATTAGACCTAGTACAGAAAATCACCTATGCTCAAAGATACTGGACTGCCAGGTACTCTTAAGGCTATATAATAGAAAGAATAATCAGAGTAAAAATCAAACCAAGGAACACCCACATAGTCCCAATCATTATAGTCAATAGGAATGCTCAATAATAATAACTACTACCTCAAGAACCAAGAAAGGCTGATCTAATAGAGGAACTGACCAAATAGTTTATAGAAATGACTATATATCTCAGTAATATAGTCAAGGAGTTCAAGAAGCAGCCTATACAGAAGTTTGCCACCATGAACAAAAGATGATTAGTAACATACTACAAATGTAAAGAAGAAGGCCATTATGCCTTGGAGTGTATGGCAGAGATCAAGCATAAAGCCCAACCAAAAAATGTAGCTAAAAACTGAGAATAGGCAAATACTATCATCTTTGAAGAGATTGGAGAATCAGAGGAAGAATAGGAGGAATGAGAAGCTTATTCTGCCATCTTAAGTAAGAGAAACACCTAAGCTACTCCTTACAAAAAGCCTGTAGACAGACCTCCAAAGAAGACCCAAGCACAGATAAAGTAGTATTGAAAAGAAGACTTAACAAAGTGAGGCCAACCAGGATATAAAGCTAGAATAAGAGACTGAGCTTGAATAAGCAGTAAAGGATATCATCTGGAATACCACTCTATCAAGTGAAGGAAAGAAGGAGCAGAAGCTATACAAAACCAAGACTTTCAAGTATAATATCTTCAAGGACTTCAAAGATCAAAAAGTCAATGCAACCTTTGGTCAACTGGCAGAAATCTCAACTTTTAGACAATAAATAAAAACAGAAATCTCAGACATAAAAAAGGATCAAGGTTGGAGAATTATCAAAGCCAACAATACTTAAGAAGACTTAAGTGAAGAGAGTAAAGACAATTGGAAGACATCAGCTTATGCCATCTGTCAGATTGAAGACCAAGTCTTTGAGGCCATCATTAATATAGGAGCTGGAGAATATCTTATTACCAAGGAAGCAGTAGACTACCTGGATTAGAAAATAGAAGAAGCCACCAAACTGGTATTCATTACAGCTAATGGAATATAAGTAACATCTCTAGGAAAGATTCAAGATGTATCAATCAAGTTTGGAGAAGTCACTATTCCAGTAGATGTCATCATCACTAATACAACTAACTATGATATCTTCATTGGCAATCAATGGCTTCACAAAGCCAAGGCAATGATTGATCTTAGTGCTCAAAAGATACAGATCATCTATTGGGGAAGAAAGATCAGAATTCTCATCAATGTTCACAAAGAAGTCTATCCCAAGATAGAGGAAGAACAAGAAGAAGAGGTCTATATGGTCACCACAAGAAAAGGAAAAGGCAAGCAGTTGATAGAAGAAGAATGATATATGAAAATTGTAAATAGATATACATCACAAGGAGTATGCCCCTATAGTGAAAGAATGTACTGTGCTTAGTACCTGGATCACTACTACTTCTGTATCATCAAGGTAAAGAAGATTACTAGCAAGACAAAGAAGAACCAGGAGGAAATAGAAGATGGACCACCAGAGCTTCTAGATGACAGTAATAATAAAGATGAGAATATCACAGTCAAAATCTGGAGGATCCACCTGGATGCAGTTATGCTATAGTATAAATCAGAGAATGCAGCTGAAATAGACCTATCTACTACTATATACACCATACTTGAACCACAGACCACAACTATCCTTGAGATAGAAATCAAAGTAACCATTCTACCAAACCACATCAAGATTCTCAAGACAAGAAGTAGCTTGGCAAAATGTGAAATATTTATAAAAGAAGGAGTCATCAATTTAGATTATATAAGAGAAATCCTACTTCACCAGAAACCACAACCCAACAATTCTATTTGAAGTCAGGAAGAAGGATCAATTGACACAAATGCTCATCCTGTTTATCCTTAATCCAAGAATCAAGAAAGTGATAAATAGCAGATAAATAAAGTGAGAAAGAACCAGATTTGACTTTATAGAAAGAGGAATCCTTGCAGCAACTAGGATTACTGAATTAGAGCACAAGAAGGAAGAAAGCCAAGACAAACACATCTATATAATTGGAAAAATATTCTCACTTGGGAAAGAATTACAAAACCTCTTGCATACATTTGAAGATATACTAGCTATAGACTTTAATGATATCAAGATCAAGAAGCCCTTATATTATTATGATGTCAACACTAGAAGTATAAAGCCAATTTATCAGAAGGCCCATCTCATCCTGCCAGCTTACAGAGAATGGCTCAAGATGGAAATTAAGGAGATGGAGGAATCTGGGATCATCAAGGAAGCCAGTAGTTCTTGATCATCACCTATTATTCTTACACTAAAGAAAGAAAGCCAACCAGGAGAATTCACATCCAGACTCTGTATAGACTACTGAAGACTTAATGAGATCACTGAAAAAGACAGACAACCACTGCTCAATATCAGCAACATCCTCATTATATTGAAGAATGAGCACAATTCTACACCACTCTTGATCTGTTCTCCAGATTCTACCAAATTTGCCTCATATCTGAAGTCAGTAAAAGGTCAGTCTTTATTATCTCTGATGAAACCTATGTCTATCTTCACATACTCTTTAGAATATATAATGTACTAGTAAGTTTTCAGTGAATAATAAATAATATCTTCAGAGATATTATGGAAAAATGGATGATGATGTATATGGATAATGTGATTATCTTCAGTAAAATAGCCAAGGAATACTTAAAATATATCAAGAAAATTCTCAGACAACTTCAAAAATGGCCTCTATATCAAGTCCAAGAAATATAAACTTAGAGAAGAAGAAATTGCTTACCTTGGACATATCATCAATTATAATAGAACATATACAGACTCTATCAAAATCAAGATAGTAGCAGCATACCTAGTACCCACTAGTATTACTGAAGCCCAAGCCTTTATGAGACTAGTATTCTACTATAGGAGGTTCATTTGCAGATTCTCTCATATTACTAGCCTTATTTATGATCTGTTCAAAAAAGAGGTCAAGTTTCAGTGGACTCAATAGCAGCAATAAGTCTTTGATGAACTCAAGACCAGATTAACCCAGGCTCCAATTTTGAGAAGACCTGACTGGACCCAGAAGTTCATCCTGCAGATAGATGTCAGTATAATGGAACTCAGAGCTGTTCTAGTACAAAAGAAGAATAGCACTGAATATATAGTAGTCTATCTCAGCCAAGATACTTGTAGAGCTGAGCAGTCCTATAAGTCATATAAGCTGAAATATCTTACAGTCATCTAGGTTGTAGAGAAATTTCACTACTACTTAGCTAGAAGACACTTCACTATCCAGATAGATCACTCAGTACTTACTTAGTTACTCACCACTAGTAAGCCAAAAGGAATCTATGCTCAATGGATCATGAAGCTATAAGCATATAATGCCACAATCACATACTACCCTGGAAGAACCAATGCTAATGCTGATGCTCTCTTATTGATACCCTGAAGGACCCAATCTTTACCAAATCATCATAAATAGAGAGCTGTACTATAGAATAATCAGCTACCTGGGGCAGCAAAAGATGCCCCCACATTTGGAAGAATGGACAAAAACAATTATTAATCAGACATGAAAACAATTTGAAACTAATAGAAGAATACTCAAGAAAGAACAGTAATTAGTCATTCCTGAGCACCAGAAGAATCAAGTAATGAAAGAAGTACATGAGCAAGGCCATATAGGAGGAATAAATATATATGATAAGGCAAAAAGAACCATGTGGTGGCCAGGAATAGAAGAAGATATGTATTAGATAATTTGTCAAGACCTGTGACAAATGTTAGAAGTAGAAGCAAGACCAATGAAATTAAGTCTCTGGATCAGCAGACATCAAGTCAATACTATTTGCCCACATTGCAATGGATGTAATTGGCCCCCTACCCCTGACATTGACAGGCAACCAATATATCATTGTGGTTGTAGACCTTTTTACAAAATGAGTAGAGACTGGGTCTCTCAAGGAAGCCAATGTATAATCAATTGCCAATTTCTTGCACAGAGAAATCATCTGCTAATTCACAACCCTGAAGCAAGTTACCACTGATAGAGGAATAGAATTTGTCAACCAGTTCTATGAAATTCTCTACAAGAAGTACAAGATCCAACATATCAAGACCACAGCCTATTACTCACAAGGAAACAGATAGGCAGAAAGAACCAATAAGTCAAAAATGTTATTGCTAAGATCTGTAATAAATATAGAAACTGAGACTACTATCTTCTATTAGCATTATTAACTCTGTAGGATATATGATCACAAAGTATCCACTTCACATAATGAGAAATGCTATTTAGTGAAGAAAGTTCTAGTGAAAGTTTATTAGTAAGTAATAATACAATCTGGAACTGCATAGATATAGAGATATAGAGATTACATCAAATTAGGAAAAATATTGAAGATTATATAACCAAGGCATAGGTACTGTAACAGAACAATGCAGAAAAAACTCACAAGCCTCTGGAGATTATCAAGATAAGAGATGAAATTCTAGTATATCAGAACATAGTAGAAGCTTCTTAGTTAAGAAAACTGAAGCCTAAATGAAAAGGACATTATCTAGTGCAAGATATAAAAGAGACTACCTTTTGGCTATGAAAACTCACAGACATAATAATTCCCACTACTATTTACCAAAACAGACTCAAGAAGTATCATGGCCAATAATCGAAGTACTGCAATAATACTCAAGATCACTAGTACTGCTCAAAGAGCCATTGGCATACCACAGAGCCCCTGACTATAGAAGAATCTTATGACAGTATTTGAAGTATTGTACAGACTTATCTTTCTTGAATCTCTCACTTTAAAGCCTATCAGCATTATACAGAATTCCAAGAGTACTTCAAACTTGGACAAATACTCAACCAGAATCAGAACATGACCAAAGATGATTGGATTTCCAAATTCCAACTCTCTTACTCTCAGATCACTATTGCTAAGAGAATTCACAAACTATTTTGAGATGATGAGTCAGCACTAGCCCACCTGTAAGGAATAGCCCTTTCAAAATTTGAGTAAGTTAAGCAGCATCATTAAGAAACAGTGATACAACAAATTGTCCAGTACAAGACCATACAGACCATTAAGGCCTGGGAGTTTGAATAGATGTTTCAGGGATAAAACTATCTATTCAAGAGGAAGTTATAATGATAGAGCCAAATTTGGAAGAAGGAATAAGAGATAGATATTTGATCACAACCAGTCCCAAATTAGTATAGTTTTATAGTTAGTAGTTTCCAATTTTACCAATATCTAAAACATTTTGCCAATATTGAAATTAAAGACTCAATATAGTAATATATTTCATCAAATAGTAAAATTATTTTGCCAAATGGCAGAATTATTTCAACAATAGCAAAATAACTCATAACTTAGCCACATAACTTAACTGCTACCTCATAGCTAGCAAACTTATATAAATATTTCAGTATTTTGGAGTGAATAAATCTCAGATTGAAAGTATTAGGAAAAAGAACAAGTATACTGATAAAGAACCTTCAGGATTATCTCTTTGATACATTTGACCTCAAGAAACTACTGATTCTGGGAGTCAAGAAGACAAGAATTCAAGATAAAGAAATCTGATATACTTGCCAAGTTTAGCATCTGTTACATTATAATTAATATCTGCTCTAAACTTAAGGAGCAGCCTCATGACTTCAATATACTCTCTCTTTATAGCTATATATAGTGATATCTATTTGTCAATATTCTTAGCATTGATATCTACTCTAAATATGGTCATAAGCATAGCTATATACTCAGAATACTCATTTTCTATAGTATAGTATACTGGTATATTATCTTTTTTATTCTTTATATTAGTGTTTAAATTAAATTCAAATATAAGTAGCTTGCATATATTAATACAGTCTTTTTCTATAGCTAGGTACAGTATAGTCCTTCAATTTAATATTAGTATTGGATTTATTGAGCAGTGATGTAATAGTTCTGGTTTCTTAAATAAGAAAGCAACTTAATTCTAGTAATTCAAAGTAGCTTGAAGAGTTACTAAGAGTTCAGGATGATCTTATAGTTTTAGGGAGAAAATATTCTGAGCTTTATTTAAGAGAACAGAGAGGATATTTATATAAGATCTGAAAGAAGGATCTAGAAGGATCTGAGTAATTAATGGAAATACCAAAAAGAAGGTTCTTAGCAATAATGACAAATAAAGATCCGCAATATTCCATGAAGTTCTGTAACTAGCTAAGACTGGAACAGAAGTGATAAGAATATTCTAATGTGGCTTAGTGCCAAGAAAGGATTTCTAATCATTTGGAAGGTACTGGAAGGTTACAGAAAGTACTAAAGAGACAAAGAAAAGAAATAAGAAAAGAAATAAACTATGCTAAAATGTTACATCTCCTCCTCCTTAAGAATCAATATCCTTATTGAATTCAGAAGGTAACACAAGAAAATAAAACCAAAAGAAAGATAAATAAAATATATCAGCTCATTGGCAAGAACTGACCATTCTTGTATAAGGTGAGGGCCAAAGTATCATCTTATTGAATAAGAACTGGTTCAAACCTTGTTAGTTGCAGAGTTTACAGAGCTCTTCTGTGGGTCTTGTTACTGATGCTATATCCCTTAGAGTGCCTTGATGCATAATGTACCTGATCAGTACAGTATGTCATCTACTATCCAAAGAGAGAACCTCATGGGCAGTCAATGAGTTCCTTTTTGCTCGAACTCTTGAATGAGGTCTTGAGAGTTCTTGAGATTGGCAGCAGGTTCCCAGGTAGCATTATATTTAAGGTAGCCCATCCACTTGACTAGGTATTCTGTGTAACGGTATTAGACTTATTTGTCTAAGATTTTCTCAAATTCATACTCAATGTGATCTTTAACCATAACTGGTACTGAGGGTGTTGAAATTTGGCCAAAGTAAGGAGGTGACTGGTTCCAGGCCTTGAGTTGTGACATATGAAATACTGAATGTATTTGTATGGTTGATGGTAGGCTGAGATGGTAAGAGTAGGTAGAGATTTGCTCAGTGATCTCAAAGGGTCCAAAGTACTTGGATTGAAATTTGGCTGACTGGTAGTTGACTTGAGATTGGGCCTTGATGTTGTCAGCTTTGAGTAGAACCATATCTCCAATAGTGTAGGTGATATTACAATATTTCTTATCTATATACTTAGCTTGATGTTATTGAGCCTTTAGCAGATTTGCAGTCACAATCTTAAGAAGAAAATCCATTTTGCCAATAAGGTTCTGGGCAGTGGGGACTTGTGTATGACTGGATTTCTGGAATGAGACTAGACTAGCAGGGGTCTCAGGGTTTTGACTATATAGTAGCTGAAAAGGGAAAAGACCAGTAGATGATTAGACTGCATTATTGTAAGTAAACTTGGCATAGGTCAGGTAGTGGTCCCAATCATCTTGCTCATAGAACACATAGTTTCTGAGCATTTGTTCAAGTGTTCTGTTCATTCACTCAGTTTGTCCATCAGTTTGAGGGTAGAAGGTAGTGGACATAGTGATTTGAGTTCCAAGAGTCTTGAAGAGTTCTTATCAGAAATGACTTGTGAATTTGGGGTTGCAGTCACTGATGATTACTCAGGAAAGTCCATATTGGTGGAAGATAGACTTGAAGAAGATTCTAGCAATTTCAGAAGCAGTGGCATTGGTTGTGGTTGGCTCAGCAATTGTGATCTTAGTCAGGTGGTCCATAAATACAATGATGGTATTATAGCCTGATTTGGTTCATGGGAGTTGTACAATGAAGTCCATTGTGACTTGCTCAAACTTCTCGGTCAGAATTGGCAAAGGTTGCAGAAGGCCAGTGGGCATTTGATTGCTTGACTTGTTTCTTTGACAAAGATCACAGCTTTGAACATACTCCTTGATTTCCTTGAGCATGTTGGGCCAGTAGTAGTCTCATTGAATGTTCTTGATGGTCTTTTCAGTTCTAAAGTAACCAGCTAGTAGGGAGTCATGATGTTCATGAAGAATCTTATACTGTAGTTCAGAGTTGGCAGGAATATAGATCTTGTCTTGATAGTATATGAGGTTGTTCTTGAAGGTATACTTGTCTTTGAATTCCTTGGTGTTCTTTTGTAGAACCAGAGAGTGTAATGGTTCTGGTTTCTTAAATGAGGAAGCGACTAGTTCTAGTAGTTCAAAGTAACTTGAAGAGTTACTAAGAGTTCAGGAAGTTCTTGTGGATTCAGAGAGAAAATATTCTGAGCTTTATTCGAGAGAACAGAGAGGATATTTATACAAGATCTGAAAGAAGGATCCAGAAGGATCTGAGAAATCAATGGAAATGCCAAGAGGAAAGTTCTTGGCAAAGGTGACAAATGATGACAAATAAAGATCTACAATGTTCCATGAAGTTCCGTGACTAGCTAAGACTAGAATAGATGTGACTGGAATGTTCTGGCAGTGGCTTAGTGCCAAGAAAGGATTTCTAATCATTTGGAAGGTGTCAGAAGGTTATGGAAAGTACTAGAAAGACAAAGAAAAAGAAATAAACTATGCTAAAATATTACATCTCCTCCTCCTTAAGAATCAATATCCTCATTGAATTCAGAACATAATACAAGAAAATAAAACCAAAATGAAATATAAATAAAATATATTGGCTCATTGGCAAGGACTGGCTATCCTTGTATAAGATGAGGGCCAAAGTATCATCTTGATCAGATGAGAACTGGTTCAAACCTCATTAGTTGTAGGGTTTACAGAGTTCTTCTATAAGTCTTGTTGCTGATACTATATTCCTTAGAGTACCTCGATGCGTAATGTACCTGATCAGTACAGTATGTCATCTACTATCTAAGGAGAGAACCTCACGGGCAGTCAATGAGTTCCTTTTTGTTCGAACTCTTGAATGAGGTCTTGAGAGTTCTTGAGATTGGTAGTGGGTTCCCAGGTAGTATCATATTCAGGGTAGCCCATCCACTTGACTAGGTATTCTGTACAACGGTATTGGACTCATTTGTCTAAGATTTTCTTGACTTCATACTCGATGTAATCTTGAACTATAACTGGTGCTGAGGGTATCAGAATTCGGCCAGGATAAGGGGGTGACTGGTTCCAGGCCTTGAGTTGTGACACATGAAATACTAGATGTATTCACATGGTTGACAGTAGACTGAGACGGTAAGAGTAGGTAGAGACTTGCTCAGTGATCTCAAAGGGTCCAAGGTACTTGGGTTGGAATTTGGCTGACTGGCAGTTGACTTGAGATTGAACCTTGATGTTGTCAGCTTTGAGTAGAACCATATCTCCAATAGTGTAGGTGACATCATGACATTTCTTGTCTGTGTACTTAGCTTGATGTTATTGAGCCTTTAGCAGATTCATGGTCATGATCTTGAGAAGGGAATTCATTTTGTTGATAAGGTTCTGAGCAGTGGAGACTTGTGTGTGACTGGATTGCTGGAATGAGACTAGACTTGCAGGGTTCTTGGGATTTTGACTGTATAGTAGCTGAAAAGGGGAAAGACCAGTAGATGATTGGACTGCATTGTTGTAGGTAAACTTGGCATAGGTCAGGTAGTGGTCCCAATCATCTTGCTTATAAGACACATAGTTTCTGAGCATTTGTTTAAGTGTTCTGTTCATTTGCTCGGTTTGTCCATCAGTTTGAGGGTGGAAGGCAGTGGATATAGTGATTTGAGTTCCAAGGGTCTTGAAGAGTACTTGCCAGAAATGACTTGTGAATTTGGGGTCGCGGTCGCTGACAATTACTCGGGGAAGTCCATATTGGTGAAAGACAGACTTGAAGAAGATTCTAGCAATCTCGGGGGCAGTGGAATTGGTTGTGGTTGGCTTGGTGATAGTGATCTTAGTCAGGTGGTCTACAAATATGACGATAGCATTAGAGCCAGATTTGGTTTGTGAGAGTTGTACAATGAAGTCCATTGTGACTTGCTCGAACTTCTTGGTTGGAATTGGCAAGGGTTGCAGAAGACCAGCAGGTGTTTGGTTGCTTGACTTGTTCCCTTGATAAAGGTCATAGCTTTGAATATACTCCTTGATTTCCTTGAGCATGTTGGGCCAGTAGTAGTCTCATTGAATGTTCTTGATGGTCTTCTCAGTTCTAAGGTGACCAGCTAGTAGGGAGTCATGATGTTCATGAAGGATCTTGTATTATAGTTCAGGGTTGGCAGGAATATAGACCTTGTCTTGATAGTATACAAGGTTGTCCTTGAAGGTATATTTGTCTTTGAATTCCTTGATGTCCTTTTATAGAACCAGAGAGTCTTGTTCATATGCCATCTTGATCTGGTTAAGGAATTCTGGTGCCACAGTAACTTGTAAAATGGTAGCAAGGTCAGGCCTTCTTGAGAGTGCATCTGGTACAACCAGGGTTTTGCCAGACTTGTAGATGATTTTTGGGGTAAAGGTCTGAAGTAACTGACTCTACTTGGCTTGTTGACGGGAAAGAGTTGGTTGGGTGTTGATATACTGAAGAGATCTGTGATCTGTGATCATGTCGAACTCAACTCCTTCTAGGTAGTGTCACCAGGTCTTGAGGGCATGAATGATTGCTAGGAGTTTCTTTTCATGAGTGGCTAGCTTTTGTTCTGCAGGGGACAGTTTCCTTGACTTGAATGCAATGGGTCTGTGTCCTTGTCCATCATCTTGAGAGATGACTGCACCAATTGTGAAGTTGGATACATCAGTAGTGACAGTGAACTTCAAGTTCGGGTCCATATTTCTAAGGACAGGTGCATGGGTCAAGCAGTTCTTGAGTTCTTAAAAAGTTTGCTGACAGAAGGTATCCCAGATGTAGGGAATATAGAGGTCAGAGTTGGGTTGCTTTTGCAGGAGGTTTGTCAAGAATTCTGCTATGCTAGAGAAGTTCTTGACAAATCAGCGGTAATATCCAGCCAGACCAAGGAAGGACCTAAGTTCAGTGAGACTTACTGATACAGGTTACTGTTCAATGGCTTGTATCTTTCTTAGGTCTACTTGAATTCTTTTGGCTGATACAATGTGTCCAAGGTATTTGACTTGATCCTTGAAAAATTCACATTTCTTGAGCTTTGCATAAAGCTTGTGTTCATGGAGGATCTTGAGGACTTGTTCGAGGTGCTTGAGATGTTCTTCTTTAGTGCTGCTGAAGATCAGGATGTCATCAATGTATATGAGTACAAAGATATAGAGCTGGTCACCAGCAAGGCCCCTTTCTCCACTACCATACTGGTCATGAGGTTTAGTGGGCAACCAGCCGAGTCCCCTTTCCTCAACTCACAACTCCCTCTACCTCGGTGCGGTTTGCTGTACCTGTTGCAGGGCAGTGGGAGGAAGGCAATAGTGGTGAGTTGCCCCTCTTTTGGTGTCAGATCAGTGTTTTCTCCACTTTTTCATGGTTCTAGTGCCTCTGGCTGCATCTGGGGTATACCTGTCTTGGCGCAGCACTTTCTCTCTTTGTTATCATCAACAAGATATCATCTCGGTGTGTCATAGGCTGCATAGGGAGTTGGCCGACCATGGGCATCAAGTGCCAGTGTAGGTTACCTGCAGGTTGTCAGTACCTGTGGTGGGACCCTCTGAGTCTTGGTAAGCTTCCTGGTAGGTGCAGTTCTGGCATAGGTGACTGCTTTCCAGGTAGAGTCAGGTGGGAGGGGAGATGGCTGTTACAGATAGGCGGAAGGGCAATAATAGTGGACCAGTTGGGTGCCAGGCTGGTGATGGCTGTTGGAGTGTGGCGGGTGCTGATTCGGTGGGGCCTTCTGATTGGTTAGCAGGGGGTGGAGCTGTACCCAACTGGAACCGAGAGCTGACGCAGCAACGCAATCGAGGTCTGCAGGCTTGGGGAGTGGGGCCTTCCTCTTCTGGCTATACCTGACTGGAACCAGGAGCTGATGCAGTGACGTGATTGAGGCCCATAGGCTCGGGGAGGGGGATAGGAGTCTCCTCCTATCCCCTGTATAAGTCCTTTGAGGGGGGGGTTCTGTGTGTTAGTCCTTGTCATCTGTTAGTTGGTTGGGGGGTTTTTCTTTGCCTTGGGCTTCCGCTTGGAGGTTCAGGGGGCTAGCTTCTATTCAGTCTTGGCATAGCTAGATCCAGCATGATCATTCTGGGGAGTTCCATAGTCTGGCTTATGTATCATTGGGACAGGGGTACAAAACACTACTCTTGCATAGCTGGGACAGTGAGACTGCTGGACAATAGGATAGCCTAGGACAATGGGGGATTGGC
>RQIL01001665.1:0-13581 GCA_003951145.1 Jimgerdemannia lactiflua
AAAATGGATAATATTGGAAACATACAACAATGATATATATTTTTCGATGCAAATATCATATCACAACGTTTGATCGTTGAGCATCACACCATATTTCGAAAAAAAAAAGTCCATGCAACGGTATGGGATCAATACGGATACCAAAGACGAATGCGATTCGAACATTGCCAATATAAGCTGACCTGGACATCTGATGTTGTTAAGAGAGGTATTTTTCGTCGCTTGGCATGCTGTACGATTTTATTATATTCATCGTCGGATGGTTTGATACTGTCCTCAACGACGATGAAACCCTACGAGGAAGGAGAAAACGAAGCGGGTCCTCTGGTAAATTTTTCATTTATAGATTATACGACATAGTACGAGCGTTGGTTGGCATACACACTGCTTGGTCGATATCCGCGACCAAATGGATAGACAACGAGTCGCAGAAAAATATTGTCTGTTGACTGTTGTCAGATAACCAAACCGTGGAGCTTTTGGAGGGCAGGTATACAAACGTCTTTCCATATAGGGAATCTAGAGTCCAGCGTGGAAGCCAACAATCAGGGGAATGTGTCTCGACAATGAGGGAGTGTGTGGAGGGGCTCATTGTTCAAAGAGGTCCGCAACCAACATCAAAACATTAAACGTCATAGCACCGACCTCACTGTGTTCCCGAAATTTCTGTTTGGACCGATTGTCTTTTTTTGTTATCTGCCCTGGTTTTCCAATCTAAGTAGTAATACCCCACGCTTTGATTTTTCGCCTCCACCGTACCTCTGCTCTCGAAGTTCCGTCTTGCAATTAAAAGTTGCTCAGGGGTTCGGAACAAAACACTGGATATTGGGCTGGGCCGTTATAATCAGGCAGGTTGCATGAGGCAAGGACGGTATGTATATACCTGTATAAATAGACGGTAGACCGGGCGAGAGCTCCATCTAATATATATACCTCTTGGCTCACAAACGACCATGTGTCACCGACCCGTTCCATCTCAATCAGAGCGACCTCTTTCGGGAGGCTGAAACGAGTCACTCTCTCTCTCTCTCAAAGAAAACTTTTCAAACGAGAACTTTGTCATGACGCTAATGTATACTTGATATTTGGATGCATAATGCCCCGGCATCATGCAATGCCTATAGGGGGTTTTTTTTTCTCTGACGAGTGCGCCCCTACAATGCAACCCAAATCGGTTCCGAACCCTCCGGGAAATGTCGTACACAGCACATAAACAAGTTATTCACGTGCTTCGATCCTCTTTCAATATCTGTACCCGCGCACGCCTTCGAAGGCAAACACGATCATCGCCATGACCGACACCTTCAAGTGCAAATTCGACGAGTGTTTGCTTGGATTCGTCCGGGATATTATAGAGAAATTCCGAGACCCCCAATTGGCGGATGACATCGAGATCGAAGGTGGGGTTACTTTTCGTTTCGTAGAGATCATCGTTCGGGCGAAACGACGGACAAACACTAATGCTAGGAATTTGGCTTGTTCTGTTATCTTGGCGCAACCCCCCACCTCCCCCTCCCCCCAAAAAACCTTTGAGACAGACATTAGAGGGGCTGATGATGAGACGGTTGTTTTAGCTGCGACGGCCGCAGACCGAACGCTTATCACGAACGACACTGACTTCTTTTTTGGACAGGCTAATGTACATGGCACGATTGTTTTGTGGGGTAGTGCACAAGGACAGAATGACAGAAGAATTCTTTTCCGGAGCCTGAAAAAGAGGGATAAAAAAGCCGCCATCCTCTCCTTGTTTCAAGATCATTTGGAAGACATGCAGAGGTAAAATACGATTCCACCAACCTTACTTACACTGCTTCATCGGTTCTCCGACGCCCACTTATTGGCTAGCCCCTTCTCGATCACCGCCAGGATACGAAGCGAACGCGAACGCGTGCTTGCAACACTGTCGCGGAAAACTGATGAAAACGGCACTCAGGTGACGACATGGACATTTACGCAACCGACCCCCGAAGACCTGGTCAAGTTCTCGGTACGACGGGAGCAGAAAGCGCTTGAGAGGAGAATGAAGAATGCACGAAATACCGCCCAGCCAGCGTCTAACAGCACCGACCCACTTGTACAGTCACCTGGGGAAGATGTCCCGAGCTCTCAGACGGCCGAAAATATATCTCCCCTCGACGCTTCGGCTTCAAGTGTGCGAGGAGGATCTAGCGACGACGCCCATAACACTCAATCATGCAGGGCTGGAACTGGATCTCCCACACCTCCGCCTGATCCGTCACTTGGTGTCGCTCAGTCGGAAGCAGGACACGCACCGAAAAAGGCGCTCACTGAGGATGGTACACCGAAAATGATTACTGAGGATGGTACACCGAAAATGGCGCTCACTGGGGATGGTACACCGAAGAAGGCGCTTACTGAGGATGGTACACCGAAAGCGGCGCTCACTGAGGATGGTACACCGAAAAAGGCGCTCACTGAGAATGCCAATGATACACCGAAAAGGGGGCTCACTGAGGATGCCAACGATACATCGAAAAAGACGCTCACTGAGGATGCCAACGATACACCGAAAAAGGCGCTCACTGAGGATGCCAACGATATACCGAAAAAGGCACTCACTGAGAATGCCAACGATACACCGAAAAAGGCGCTCACTGAGGATGTCAACGATACACCGAAAGAGGCGCTCACTGAGGATGCCAACGATACACCGAAAAAGGCGCTCACTGAAGATGTCAACGATACACCGAAAGAGGCGCTCACTGAGGATGCCAACGATACACCGAAAAAGGCGCTCACTGAGGATGCCAACGATACATCGAGAAAGACGCCCACTGAGGATGCCAATGGTACAACAAAAAAGGCGCTCACTGACGATATACCGAAAAAGGCGCCCACTGAGGATGCCAATGATACACCGAAAAAGACGCCCATTGAGGATGTCAATGGTACACTGAAAAAGGCGCTCAATGGAAGCAATACTGCTACTGTTGTAAATACATCGAAAAAGGTGCGCAAGGAGGAGGTTCATGGAAACAATACTGTCGCTCATGCGATAGTGGTATAATCGATCACGGTTGTTCAATAGTACGTAATACCAATACCTCTCGCGTATACAAGTATATAAAACGTCAAGGCCCGTGCTGCCGTATCATTTGTATTAAAGAAGCAAATAGGCACCGGCCACCACAGTGCCGCCTCATCAATCTAGTCGTACATATTTCATTTAAAATCGTCTTTCTCGTTTGTCTATTTCTTCCGTAATGGTCAGAACATTCAGCACGTGCCAAGCCAAACCGAAAGCGCGCAGTAATTATGAAGCCAGTATAGGTCGCACACGATGGTTAGTTTATGCAAACTAATAAACCGACATGTTGCATAAGTTGAGTTGTGGGTAAGCCGAGGAACCGTTATCGTTATATTAATAGGGCAACCTTTTCATCTCTTTACGGCGAACATGGTCTCCAATTTTTAGTATATACATTATCAAGATCTTAAATAATATATATAATGCGAGATCTGTAACAACGATGAGGCGATGAGGACATACTGCCCGAAAAATCACAAGTCTCTTTACATTCACATTATGACGTGGCTCTTTCCTTCTCCGGTTTCATATGCTCACCTGGTAATATGGCGTCCGCTTACACAAGCACTATCGTATAATGAAGACATCAAAGTGCACTCTAACCAAAATCATTGTTCAAAAGGAATTGAGTCATAATTTTTGCGCGCTTTCACGCAATTTCCAATGTTACTTAATATGTACATAATGTTACTAGAAGTCCACTTCCGGTTTCGAACATAAATACCAGCATCTACCGAGATATAGTTAAAGATTGCGAAATCGAATGTGTAATCATCAAAGTCCGTTATCGGGTACAAGGTCATGTTTGACAATCAACCCACGTAAGAATATCAGAAGGTGTTTCAAAACGGGAATATTACGGAGCTGGTCTATCGAAATATTCGCCGCTATCAAATCCAAACAATCAATGAATGATGTATACACCACTAATGGTTCTAGATTGCACGTAACCGCGACGGTGGCCCATCTCGGATATTCACGACTTCATTCGCCCTTGTCATCGTCATCTAATTCTGTATCGCTATCGCTCGATGCATCTTTCGCATTTTTGATCATGTTGAATCTGTTTGCGATGATCTAAAGCACAGCAAGCCCAGTGAATACACGAAACTCTCTTAAGGAAAAAAAAAAAAAATGGCCCGCGCAAATCACAACGTTGCATACCCCTGAATCGGCGATGAAATGGTCGAAGATTCCGAATACCCTGAATCGCACATTTGTTCGGACTTCATGTGTTCCTCCGCCTTTTTAGGGAAGAAATCTTCTGTAAAACATATGAGACTTGAACCCCACAGAAATAACAAGTTTATCATTAAATGGAAGCCAAGGTGGCGGGGGAAAATGGAGCAAATAGCAAATAATAGTAATAATAATAACATTAATATTAAGAAATCGAACCCTTACGGCATTCGTGACTCTACGGCTTCTCGGTTTTCATCGAAAAACATCCATAATGCTGCATACACTACGTCGGTTGCATCCCGATCTTTGGGGCCCATATAGTCTTTGTTGAACTCTTTCGGGTTCCATTGCCTTATCCAGGTTCTGCTATCGATGGATCGCCAAGCTTCTGCTAGGTAGTCATTTTGAGCATCCTCAATCGTCCAGCGAGTTCCGACAATCCGCGGTGGCCCGGAGCTTCGAATAACCAAGGATTCCAAATACTCACTATAAAAACATCGACAATGCATTAACACGATGAAGTTCGCACAATAAGCCATATGATTGGACAAAACACCTTACCATGAATTTTGGGCGGAGTGACGAACGATCGGATCGCGAAGAAGAATCTCGTGGTGCAAGTCTTCAATTGACACGTCTGAGTTCAAGATCTCGTCGCCGAATGTGACGTAGAGTTGTCCGCCACTTTCGTACTCATCCACGTTCTTGATGGAGGCTAGGTTGTTGGTTCTATTGGAGAAACCTGATGAATATGGTTTACAAACCACATGATTCATAAACCGCACAAATAGCCAAAAAAGGAAGTCTACCAAAACTATTACTTACACCTCCGGTTCAGTGTCGACATACACACGTCTGGCGAACTGTAAATTACCAATATCAGTTAGTCCCGTACAAATACAGGAAATACAGGAAATACAGGGACTTGGTCTAAAATATTCACAGGGGAGGAGCCAACAAATACCTCGATATCTGATATTGTTAAAATGGGTTTTTGATGGCCTTCGGCTTCAGATAGGAGGTTCAAATATTCCGTATCGGTTGGGTCAATGTCGTTGCCAACTACGATAAAGCCCTATTGACACGGGTTAATATGATTGGTGAAAATCAAAATTGCCGCAGTAAAAATAGACTTACCGCATCATTTAATTGCTGGACTTCAACAGTGTCTACATATTTCAGGAAATCTTTGGCATCCCTAGACAGAGATGATGCGGGTTCCGACGTCAAGTGTTTGAAGTGGAAGAAGCTGCTCTTGGCGAGGGTTTTTGGGGTCCACGACGGAAGCCAAATATCGGCAGAGCGTGAAGTAGGGGTCATCGTTTTTACGCGAAACTTCCCACATCCAAGGTATATATGTGCGAATGCTTTGTTGGGGGGTCTCAACCCCCAACCAAACCAAATGATGTAAGTCACACATGATCATGAGAATTTAGCTAAGTAATAAATAGCATAAATAGCGTGGTGACTTGCCACAAGATAGGCTAATTTCGGAGCGCGCGCACCGCAAACATGTCTCTTGCTGCAGGAGTTTTTCCGCAGTTCAGGTCCGCGGTTGAGCATAACAATGCCACCAAATGTTGTTTATGTGCATAGCTGTACCTCATGTTTCTTGACTCTTGTGGTCCGATATTCCACATTATGTGGCTCGGAACTCTCTCCGCCGTCTCCGCCATAATGCTTCTCCGCCGTCTCCGCCACAATGCTTCTCCGCCGCAATGTCGCAATGCTTCTCCTCTCTTGGAGCTATCTCCGCTGCAACGCCATTTGGAATTTGATCCAGCCTTATGGTAGGCGGCTGGGCCACAACTGCTCATTCCATGACAACAAACCAGAATAGCAAGGCGGTGGCGCAGCCTCCTACGCCACATCTGCTAGGGGCCAGCTTGCCAAGCAGGAAAGTCCTCATAGCCGCTGGTGATAGCTTGTTGGCGGTTGAATTATTTATATTTAAATTTCAAAGGATATCGTTGGAGGTATAGAACAGGTCAATCTACGTGCTATTCTTTGTTGGCGTTTCCCACCCTCCTTGTCCTATTTCCTATCCAGTTATTTCGAAGGTCGAATTATAACCGATGCCGTTGTCTACTCATTCACACGGACGCTACCTGAAGAAAGGACCACCATCTGCAGCATGTCGATATCAAGATATCCAGTTTTATTTATCGAAAGACACCGATGGTATGTGGTGGATATTTGAGCTCATATTTTTTTGCTCTCGAGGAGAATTCCCACAAACTCTGTTCCATCCATGTGCGTAATACATTGGTACCTTTGAAGATACGCAAGTATGAAAGTACGCCATGATCTCGGCTTCCAGGGGTTTTTATGATCTTGTTCAGCTTCATCTTTCTTTCCCTCTCATCACATTTTGTCTGTTGCATGCCCTTCTCCTGCTACACCTTCGAGTCGCAATATTCTTGACACATTGGCTGGGGAATGGAGATTTGAAAGGAACTACTTACCCACACCAGACAAACGTATCATTTATAAGAAAGATGCCGATTAAACAGACTGCTTGTAAAAACCACGAGAACCGCAGACTTGGTCAGTCACTCAATTGAAGTTGGGTGCGGAAGATAAGGGTTAACTATCAACGGAGAGATGTAACAGAAGGTAGCAAAGTGAATATCAGAAGAAGTATACAAACTAACAAACAAATCTGCATCTCCTGTGTTCCTGTAGCCCTAAGGAGCACCATGCATATGTATATACATTGTTAATGAACATTACCACTGTTGTTTACTTCGTGGATTATTATTATTATTATTATTATTTCCTGGTCTTGGTGCCGTGTTCTACGCTTTAGTCTGATTTCTTTAACAGTTACCAATCAAAAAATTACTACCGCCATTTTCCAAGGAACCGATGGTATCAACTGTGCGTGGCACCAACTGCACTCTCTAGCAAGAGTGGTGATGCTTGCTGACCACTTGATTATATAGTTAGTGTCAATAGTAAAGGCAATCGTAAAAAAACGCATTTGTTAAGGATATTGATCATGTCAAGGGGAGAATCTCGACACGCCGGCACACACAAGATATAGTCGTTTGTGAGCAAAAGTAAAAACCGACGGAAGTACATGACACGCAAAAATGGATGTATATATATCTGACAAGATTCGTTGCATGAAGACGTTTCATTAAAGTTAACCTTTGTCATCCTGAACGATTTTTGTCAATAGCGCTGTCAATCAAACAAAAACACATAGTAGATCTTATTATTGTGAAGGAGGTTGCACTGGATGCCTTTTGGGGTTTGAAAACTGTGTGTGACGTACGTTCAACAGCACGGGTAATGACCATCTTATACCTATTAGTTAACCCAAATACCTGGGAATCCCCGTTTTGGTAGGTCAGTTCGCGCCTGTGGCTTAAAAGCACGTATCTTGTTTGTAATCTCCCAAGACCGTCAAAAACCTCACAAATATGACCAAACGTTTCGGAACCCTTGACACAGTTAGCTCTTCGCGACCTTTTATTGACTTATACACCGAACAAGAGCGGGACTCTTTAGAAAGCCATGTCGACCGAAAGCAAGTTCAAGTGCAAATTCGACGAGAATCTGCTCGGATTTGTTGGCTCCGAGATACTGAATTCCGTTGCTTCGATGTTTTCAGCGGATTTTGCTGATGATGTGCTGATTGAGGGTGAGTTGAATCTCTTCGACACATTTAGTGAGTGCAAAAAAGTAAGGGGGGGTATCGTTATTTAATTACACCACGTTTGATCTGTAACAGGAATCAGAGGAGAAAACGATAAAAGGGTTGTCGAAAATGCGACTCGCGCCGAGCGAACCATTATCACAAACGATATGGACTTCTTTCACGGCGTACGCAACAAATATGGTGTAATCGTACTGTGGGGAGGTTGGAGTGACAGTGGAAGGTGGAAAGAATTCCGGAATCTGAAAAGAAAAGAAAAGTTTGAAGTCGTTGCGATCCTCTTTCGAGATAATTTGGTCGACTTGGAGAGGTGAGCATTCTGCGTCAACTTATTTCTCTGGTTCACGAGATCATACGCAGCTAACGGAAAGCCCGCAATACAAACGCACCATCAGTGTGAGCAATGAAGGCAAACGCACTCTAGCAGTGCTCTCCGGTGAAAAAGGAACCGTAATTCGATGGGAATTCCGGTCACCGACCGATGCCGAGTTGAAGAAAGCTTTAGAAAAGAAAGAGGGGAGAAGTCGCCTGCGGTGAATGAAGGTGGAGAAAATTATGATATGGCCACTAGATTATGATCAATGCAAATCGCAAACCGTAAGCAAGAGTTTGTAATGCTTTTTGTCATTCGATTAACACGTTTAGGGGTTTTAGCCAAATAAAAATTGACTATGCAGGTATCAAACTCAAACGTGACATGCCCTCTTACATGCTGAGAATTGGGATACTAGTTACCAAGCTTACGACGATACCATAGGAGTAGAAGACTTTCTCATTTAACTGTGAAAACTCATATTCAATATTTTTATTTAGAGATGGGGCGATCGTAGTGTTCATAATATGCATAAGGTTAACGAATAAAGGGAGAGCGTAGATATCATAAATGCATATATACTTTCGAAATTCTTAGAGAAGTGGAAGGCAGTTCAATTTCGTAAGGTATTTCGCATAAAATCGATTGAGTTCCTTGGCAGAGGGATAATGGAATGTCCATCTGAATTTACTCAATCCACCAGAAAGAACCGCCATCATATTTTGCGAAGTTTCTTGCAACCTAAAGGGTAAGAGTTTGAGTTTGTTCTCCCAATGCTTTTTTTTTTATTTATTTTTTTTAGAAAAGAATAAGGTGGAAAAAGGAACACGTACCGTAATATTTCACCGAAGTGATCTTGGAGAAGGCTCTCTACCACTTTTTTTCTTATATCCTTTGACAAACGAACAAATCTTTCATTATCGAAGTGCCCCCAAAGACACAATGTACCGATATTATTTGGTCCTAGTCCGATTAATAGATCCGTATCGCTTGTGATGAGGGTCCGTTGTGCCTTGGTTGCGACTTGTATGGCATCCGAGTCGAGTGAATCGCCGTTGACGGAAATTACATCAACGTGAGGTTGTTGGTCAAAAATTTGATTTAAATCCATGACGCCCTTGTCCAACATCAGATTAAGAACTTCCGGTGTTGTTTTTTTACTGATTTCCTTCAAATCGCGAAGGGTGGTTCCGATTTCCGGCCGTGTTGAAGGAGCATCTGAAGTGCATAGTTGGTATAGTGTTACCAGTTCTGGCAAATACCCACGAATAGCTCCACTTCGATTTGGATTAATGCGCCCGTTTCCCATGCAGGGACTTCTTCCAGATAACGTTTCCCAAATGATCACACCAAAGCTATATATGTCGTGAGACGTGTCATATGAAGGCGGATGCTCCGTGTGAAATTCGGGAGGAATGTAAGCCACTCTTCCGTACGTCGCCACAGTGGAGGAATCTTTGGCCTCCGAAAAGTTTTTACTCAGTCCAAAATCGGCAATCACTGGTTGTCGGTTGTCATTCATCAGCACGTTTCCGGGGTGGAGGTCGCAGTGAAGGATTTGCGATTTGTGTAGATAAGCAAGACCGTCTGCGATTCCAACGCATAGATTAACCCTTTCAGGTCGAAGAACGTTTAGGTATCCTGACCCGTGAATGTATTCCTGTAGATTGGAGGTGGCGAGCTCCATAATGATGTACGGACGATAAGTGTCGGGCTCCTGTGCAATTCCCTTGAAAGTTACAATGTTGTCATGGTGCGACACACGGCTTAATATTTGCACTTCGTGAATGACATTGAAAAGTTGGGTGATCTGAGCCTTGACTGCAACCGGCTTCCCGAGCCATGCTCCTCGATGAACGTCTGCGTAATCACCACGCTTGTACTTGTATCTTTCAATTTTCAATTCGTCCGCTGGAATACCATCGATGTGCAGTCGATGCTTGAGTTGATTGAAAACTTCGCAGACTGTATAATGATATGGAATTAATCAGATGTGATTATTGTAATAATTAAAAATAGCTGAGGAAAATAGTTACCATTAACTTTTTGGTCGTCTTCGGCCTCGTGGCTTAACCTCCTTATTTCGTTGACACCTTGTCGGTCTTCGTCGCTAAGATTTCCCACAACGCTTCTCAATGATTCCTCAATCTGTGAAACGCTCGGCCAAATGGATGGATCGCGGTTCCAGCATTGTTCATATATATCCTGATATATCGTCGGAGTTCCTGGCTCGGCAGGTTCGCGCATTCCGTCAAGAATTTTCTGCCATATTTTCGGATTTAGTTCATTCGCGAACGCCGGTCTGAGTGCCGATATTTCCCAGAGTATGACTCCAAGACTAGATGAAGCAACCAGAATACACAGATATAAACGACAACAACCGAAATGATAATTAATCAGTATGCTTGATAGAGAAATTCTAAGCTTTACCGCAATAAACCCATCCATTGGTTATAAATCATTCACCTGTATACGTCGCTGTCAACTACATGTACATATCGCCAATCACCAGTGTAACGTTGACTATTCTTGCCCAAGCTGAATCCACTCAAAGCTATAGTCCCGTTACCTCTTATAAGAAGGTTGCTGCAATTTAAGTTGCCATGAATAATGCCTTTGCTGTGAATGTGCTTCAGTCCACGAATTAGCTCCAGAGCTATATTAGCCTTATTCAACAACGGTATGGTTGGGTGATTCTTTGAATATTCAACAAAGTTTCCGTTGCTCGCAAGTTCCATCACCATCTCAAACTCAGCCGTCATATGATTTCTGTTGGTAGTAAAAGGACAGGTGAGTTTCTTTTCTTTCTTTTCTTTCTTTTCTTTTTTCTTTTCTTTTCATGCAATAAAGCGAGGGGAACCGCCGCCTTATTAAATGATACTTGCTTCGTTACTCCGATAACCTCGATAATATAAGGATAAGTGCCAATAGAGCGAACGATTCGCATTTCACGTAACAAGGTCTGTTGTTCATGAAACACCTTAATTGCAACCGGTTTTTGTTCCCACATAGCGCGATAAACCGTTCCTGTATCGCCTCGACCAAGCGGGTTTGCAACGTCTTTGTCAATTATGTTTTCGAAGGGTATTTCTTTGATTCTTTCTCCGAGATTCTCTTCGAACCACGCCTTGTCATCCTTGAGTTTCTCTTCAGTTTTTTTCGATATCTTCACACGATTGAGCAAGTCGGTGATCATTGATTCGATGCACGCGGAATGTTGATGGATCAACAAATGTCGGTTCTCTGCTTTCCGTTCAACTCTGAGCTTCTCCTCTTCAATTACAGTTCTGATTATGTTTTCTTCTTGCAAAATTCTCTCCGTTTCAGCAATCTCCCAATCATTTTTCCTAAGATTCAATTAAATATGGTAATTAATATTGTGAAATCGCATTATGCTGAATTATGAATAAATTGTGAGTAACAATGAGCGAATTAAGCTGGAGGCGGTGCGTGTGTATAGAATAGAGGACGCGTCTAAACTCACTATATTTCGTGTAGGGGTATGGATATGATAGGTATTATAAATATGGAGGTAGTGGTTGAAAGTCGGAGGTTGGGAATCGGAATTGGGAGTTGAGAGTCGGAGGTTGGGAGTTGGGAGTTGGCGGTATGGGGATATCACGTGTATGGGAATATAGGAGCATGGTGGTAGGGGACATAGCAGGATACGGAGGTATGGAGGACACATAGGAGTATGGGGTATGGGAGCTAGGGTATGGCATATGGAGTATGGGGTACGGGATATGGAGGTATGGGGATATGGGGTATGGGGGTATGGGGTATGGGGTATGGGTAGGTTGGAGGGGGGAGAAAGAGTTATTAAAGCTTACTTACTGCAACTGTCGCACAACTTTTTCGTTCTCCACAAAAAACATCCACAGGGCTGCGGCGACGGCTTCCGCCGGGGTAAATTTATCAGATCCTTCGTAAAACTCGTTGAATTCCTTCTCGTCCCATTGGTATCTCCACTCCTTGGCATCCTTAGATTCCCAGGCTTCGGCCAAATAGTCATTGCGCACATCCTCAAGGGTCCAGCGTGTTCCAATGATCCGCGGTGGTCCTTGCACCACTAATTTTTGCAATTCCGGCCTGTCAAGAGGAGGTTCATATGAGTTTTCTGAGGAGTATGCTTGCGACTTGGACTTAAACCAAGATGACTCACTGCGGATGTTCGATGAAATGACGAACAATCGGATCACGGAGAAGAATTTCGTGGTGGATAATTTCGGCCCAGTCGATGTTGTTCTTGGCATATTCAGCAACCTCGTCGCCGAATATTAGTCGAAAATTTCTGTCGACCCAATCTTCTTGTACGGGATTTTTTATTGGGTTTGTCGGGTTTCTGCGACGAGTAGATGTAAGTTGAAATGTAATTGGGACTTTTTAAAACGAGATACAAATACGGAAAAGACTATTGGATCGTCAAGAGAATACAACGTCCAACTTACATCTTCGATGCATTTATATAATCGTCCCAGAAGCGACTGGCCAACTATATTGTAGATTGCACGTGTCAGAAAACCAGATACCGATATACATACGGGCAAACTCTGAGTGCTCAAACTCAACCAGAAAACAAAAGGCAGAAAATCACCTCAACGTCTGACATTGTTATGATGGGTATCTGCTTCCGCTCTGCTAGTAGTAAGATATCCAGATATACATCATCGGTTGATTGGATGCCGTCGTCAACAACCACAAAATTCTAATTATACGGGTAAAGGGCGATATTAGTATTTTTCACCAACTGAGGTTGCTGGAGGCGCAGCAACTAATATGGCGCAAGTTCTTGAAAGTGATCACATACCGCTTGTTCGCGTTCAACCACTGCACTAGTTCCGATGGATAACAGGAAAGGTTCAAGTCTTTCCATTGCAAATAGCGAGGGCTTTTCCTCGGAACGTAAACGATAATATCTGCCATTTTCAAGCGACTCGAGATTCCAGCGCTTAGGCCAACAATTCACAGAGCACGGTGAGGGATGTGAAGGATTCATATTGCAGATTGCAGGGTTTGTCCCACAGTAGCGCTGCTAAGATTTATATACCCATGATATTCCCATGACCTACGTAGTACGCCACACTAACTTTGCCCCCTTGCAGATAAATGGGCACGTGTGATAAATTGGGACACGCGGAACCAATCCAAGCGATATTGGCGCACATCTCAGAAAAGCATCTGCAGGCGTGAGCACTTTTATGATGTATTATTTATATCCTGGGGTTATATTGTGACACCCCCCAAAACCTCACCTGCAAATGTTACACAAGGCCCGCAAGTCAGATGACGATCGGACGAGCGAAATGGCCAAAATGAGCAATCAGCCGAGCATAACTCCTTTTTTTTTTTTTTTTTTTTTTTTTTTTTTTTTTT
>RQIL01001666.1:0-23707 GCA_003951145.1 Jimgerdemannia lactiflua
TAAATATGAAAAAGTACCTCTTGCCAGAATGTGATAGAATATATATTGAGCTATATATCAGTATAGATGAGATCTAGGATCTCCAAGATAGCTTTAATTATTCTTTGAATAGATGCTAAAATGTAATGGTTCTGGTTTCTTAGATGAGGAAGTGACTTGTTCTAAGTGCTCAAAATAGCTCAAAGAGTTATTAAGAGTACAGAAAGATCTGGGAGAAAATATTCTGAGCTTTATTCAAGAGAACAGAGAGGATATTTATACAAGATATGAAAGAAGGATCCAGAAGGATCTGAGTAATCAATGAAAATGCCAAGAGGAAGGTTCTCAGTAGTGATGACAAATAAAGATCTGCAATGTTCCATGAAGTTCCATGACTAGCTAAGACTAGAACAGAAGTGACAAGAATGTTCTAGCTGTGGCTTAGTGCCAAGAAAGGATTTCTAATCATTCAGAAGGTACTGAAAGATTACGGAAAGTGCCAGAAAGATAAAGAAAAAGAAATAAACTATGCTAAAATATTACACAGAATGTCTTATTTACTATACAATCTTTATAGAAACTACTATGCAGATATATATATACTAGCAATCTACTTCTGATTATTCTTTTGAGGCTTGATTTATTGATATGCCCCAAATGCTTATACCATCTATTGTATATATTAGGCATAGTTGTTATTATATATTATCACATAGGGGGTGCTTAGTTCTCCAAGTATGTCAGATTCTCTTCAAGGTATATCTCTTAGACCAACTACAAGTTTGTTATAAGCAAGTTCTATTGGAGTGCCTTCCCAAGGTCTTATAGTCCTCAAACTTCTTATCTTTAAACTATTCTATTGTCTCTTGGATTTGCTTGCTTGGAATTGAGTAGTGGACTAGAACTCTTGTGCTTTTGGGATTTGGGTACTTGAATGTTTGAGTATTTAATACTGACTTTATTCTAAAGAAATGAGAGAAGTATTTATACAAAATATAATACAATAATTGCTAAGATATAAAGCTAAATATAAAATTCAGTAATACAGAAAACTACAGTTATAAGCACAGTGGTTATATAAGATCAGGATGCAAGTCTGATTTCAGTCATACAGAGTCAGAGTGCTGGAATAATTTTGTGTTCAGTTACACAGGAACAGAATGCTGGAACAATTTCATGCTAAAGCAAACAGTTACACAAACAAGTTAGAGCAGAATATTCAGGGTTCTGGGGGCTTCATCTTCATCACTCTCATCAAGACTGGAAGTTGGAGATAGAATATCTTCAAAGAAATAAGATTGGTGAATATCTCCACTTCGTGAGTACTAGTTGGTAAAATGATGTCATTACTGGTGATGTCATCATGTTCAGTAGTGGCAGGAAGAAGATCAGGAGCTCTCCAATCTATGATATTCTCCTCCACAAAGTAAGGGACAAAGGTGGATCTTGAGGGGGTCTGACCTGAATACTGAGACCTTGGAATACTGAGATCAATCCTTGCAAGAATTGATCTGTATTGTCCTGGAGGATGGGATTCCAGAATTCTTCTATCTTATTACTTTTGAAAGTAATGGTGGATTGGGCTTCATGGGCCACCATTGCTTCCAATGCATCTGTATAGTAGGCTGATAATTCTTTGAAGTCTAAGACTCTGGTATACTCCAAGTTGGAGATTGACCAAGGTGCATGCCTGAAGACTTGATGGATCTTTTTGGCTACTCTTAACTCATGGATATCTATTGGAGTGGTATCTTGTATCTCTTGGAGACTAGCCTGAGAGAACTCTCGGTAGAGAAGGTTTCCTATTTCATATTCCTGCCATATCCAGAGGCATTCAGTGGCAGTAGTAATCCTTGTCTCCATTTTACAGCAGTAGAGAATAAAGTGGTAAGGGTCTCCAGTGCCTAGATTGAGGCTAGAAATTCTTTCAGTGTAGGTCCTTATGGCTCTTTTGATGTCTTGGAACATCCTTTCTTAGACTGAGATGTCTTGGTGGCTCCTGGATCTTGAGGTTTGGCAAGTGGTAGGCATTTCATTTGTAGTGAGTCTTTAGAACTATTTTGGGGTCTGGTGAGTATTGTTTGGATTGCTGCTACTGCAGTTTCTTGATCCTTCCTTTATATTCCTTAATATATCTGTCTTGTGGTCATTATGACTCATGATTTGTCATTATTACTCATCTTATAGCCTAGGTGAGTTATGTCATATAATCTTCTTTTATCCTGATCTGGTGGCTTGTGAGAAAAGACTGTCTCCTGTAATAATATCACTATTCTGAGGTTACCATCATATCTTTCTCCTGAATAAGGATTTTTCCTTGAACGTCCTTATTTATTAGTCTAGTCTGTAAATTTTGCTGATCCCATAACCTCTGGTAGGGGGTTGAAAAGTGGTGTTTATGGGCTGACATCTTCTCTTTATATTTTGGCATAATGGTGAAGAGTAGCTCCCTTCATATAGAGCAAGGGCCTGATTCTGATCTTGATCAATCAGTTGATGGTTCAAACTCCTCTAGCTTCAAAAGTCTTCAGATGAGTAGTTGCTAGTGCCATATCCCTTAGAGAATGGTCCAGACAGATCATCTGCTGGTCACAGGACATGCTGTTACAATTCATAGACTAGAACCTCACAGGTGGTCATTATATTTTGCTCCTCTTATATAGGTTCATAGTACTTCTTGAGTCTGTTCCTATGTACTATAGTAGGCAGTATGGTCCCTGAGAATTTTCTAAGCCAGAAGGTAGTTTCCTTGATATCTTGCATATAGAAGAGTCCTTCCCATTTGGGCTCCAGTTTTTGCAACCATGAGGCCTCTACCATATTTTGATACAGTAGGACCTTTTCTCCGATTTGGATGGGTTCTAGGGTCTTGTGAGTTTTCTCAGCATTTTTTCTTGTTAGCACTTGTGACTTGATGATGTAATCTTCTACCTTCTTCCTGATTTAGTGTAGTCTCTGAATTTCTGAGTCAATCCATCACCAAGTTAGGTCTAGATTTGTGGCTGAGGTTCTATCAGAATCTTCTTCTCTGAAAAGCAGTTCTCTTGGAGTAAAGTGTGTACTCTATGACCATATATCTTGTAGGACAGAGAGAGTGGTTGGGAGATAGTTATCCCAGTTCTCATATGTATCTGAGATCTTGGCCAAAATGTTCTTGAGGGTCTTATTGGTTCTTTCAGTCTGTCCATTTCCTTGTGGGTGATACATAGTAGTCTTGATATACTGGATCTTGTATTTCTGATACATTATTTCATGAAATCCATTGACAAATTCTGTGCCACGGTCTGTGGTGATTTGCTTTGGTGTCTTATAGTGGCAGATGATTTCTCAGTGCAGAAAGTTGGTGATAGAGAGAGCATTGGCTTCTTGTAATGCTCCTGCCTCTATCCATTTGGTAAAGAGGTCTATGATAACTATAATGTAGCAGTTTCCTGATAAAGTTACTGAGAGTGGTCCAATGATATCTATTACGATGTGGTGGAAGGGGATAGGCTCAATTCTTGATGATCCAGATGCCTGGTCTTGCTGATCTTATTTCTGTTTTTGGCACTTGTCACACTCTTTGATAAATTGGCGCAGGTCTTCTTCCATTTTAGACCACTATATGGTTCTTCTTGCTTTGTCATATATATTGGATCCTCTTAGATGTTCTTGTTTGTATACTTCTTTCATTACTTGATTCTTCTTGTGTTCAGATATTATGAGTTTTCCTCCTTTTCTGAGTATAGTATTGTCTAGTTCAAATTGTTTCCAAGTCTGATTAATGATGGTGGTAGTCCAGGGTTCAAGGTGGTTGGGCATCTTTTGCTGCCCAAGATAGCTGATTAATCTATAGTATAGCTTCTTATTCATATTGAATGGTCTTAGTGAGGGTGTTTTGGGGTGTCCTTGAGAGTACATCAGCATTGGCATTGGTTCTTTCTGAGTAGTGTTTGATAGTATAGTCATATTCTTGTAGTCTGTAGATCCATCTGGCATATATTCCTTTGGGGTTCAGGGTGTGAAATAGCCAGGTGAGAGCAGAATAGTCTGTTTGTATAGTAAAGTGTTTCCCAGCTAGGAAGTAGTGGAACTTATCTACTGCCCAGACTACTGCCAAGCATTCGAGCTTGCATGACTCATAATTCTATTCTACTTCATGGGTACCTTAGCTTACATAGGAGATGACATATTCATGTCCATCTTTCTTCTGAGCTAGTACCACTCCAAGTCCTATGGTACTTGCATCTGTCTGCAGAATGAACTTTAGGTTCCAATCTGGTCCTCTAAGGATGGGTGCTTGAGTCAGTCTGGTCTTGAGTTTGTTGAAAGTTTCTTGATATTCTTTAGTCCATTCAAACTTGGTCTCTTTTTTCAGTAGCTCATAGATTAGTGCTATAATGCTAGAGTATCCTTTGATAAATCTTTTGTAGTAGCTGACCAGTCCAAGGAAGGCATGGACTTCTGTTGTTGTTTCAGGTCTTGGGTAGACTGCAATAGCCTTAATCTTCATGGAGTCTGTATGAATTCTGGTCTGATTGATGATGTGTCCTAAGTAGGTGATTTCTTGAGCTGCAAACTTACACTTCTTGGGCTTGATGTAGAGGCCATACTCCTTGAGCTTCTTAAGAGCTAGCTATATGTGGTTGATATATTCCTGTACAGTATTGCTGAAGATGATTACATTATCCACAGACAAAGAGCTATTTTCCAATTTCATTGCTGAAGACTCTGTTCATTATTTGCTGAAAACTTGCTGGGGCATTACACATTCTGAATAGTATTCACAGATAGATATAGGTAGCATTGGGTGTGATGAAAGCTGATTTTTCACTGGCATCTTGAGTGAGACCAATCTGATGGAAGCCTGAGAACAGATCCAGGGTGGTATAGTATTTGGCTTTGCTTCCAAGAGTGATGAGGATTTCTTGAATATTTGGTAAGGGCTGCCTATCCTTCTTGGTGATTGCATTGAGCCTTCTGTAGTCAATACAGAGTCTTGGAGCAAACTTTCCAGGCTTGCTTTCTTTCTTTGGAGTAAGGACAATAGGTGAGGCCCAGGGGCTAATAGCTTGCTTAATGATACTGGCTTCTTCTATTTCCTTGAGTTCTGTTCACAGCCATTCTCTATAGGCAAGTGGTATAGGTCTGACTTTCTGGTAGATAGGCTTGGTATCACTAGTGTTAACTTCATGGTAGTACTTAGGTTCTTGATTGTGAATATCCCTGAAGTCTATAGCAAGTACTTCTTCATTCTGGTGCAAAATCTTGAGAAGTTGTTCTTCTAGGGGGAAGTTTTTTCCAATGGTATATATGTACTTGTTCTGGTCCTTCTCTTTCTTATGCTCAAGTTTGGTAATCTTGGTGACAGTATAGGCTCCTCTTCCAGTAGATCTGAAGTCTTGTTCTTCTCTCTTGGTCTTAATAAGTTTAATGGCTTCTGTGATCTTAGGCTTCTTGATTTTGTGGATCAGTATCTGGCCAACTCTGTCATGCTTTTTGATTTCGAATGGAGTGGTGGGGTTGTAATTTCTGACCATAAGGAAGATCTTGCCAGTGTAGTCAGAATCAAGACTCCTCCTTTAACTGAGATTTCACTTTTTGCCAGACTGCTCCTAGTCTTGATGATTCCAGTATGGTTTTCTGATAACTTGATTCCAATTCCAGTGCCAAGTAGAGTGGTGGTCTGTGGTTCAAGGGTAGTATCCTGAATGCTAGCAAGGTCTATTCCTACAGCTCCTTCAGTTTTGTATTCTGGAATCTTGGCCTCAGGGTGAAACTTCTTGATCTTGAAGGTGATGTTCAGTTCTTATTCCTCCTCATCATCACTGTCAGCTTGAAGCTCCAGGGGTTGGTCATATTCTTCAGCTTTCTTCTTTGCTTTGGCTGCTTCTTGTTTATACCTTTATTGATAGATTTTTCTGACTTCACTAATACAGGACCAGTAGTCATTTAGGTGTTTGGAATAATACATCCTAACTAGTGCTTCCAAATAAATTGAATCAATTCGAATCGAATTGAATTGAGGGTCATTCGAATCAAATCGAATTGGGGATTTTTCAATTTGAATTAAGTTTGAATCGAATCGAATTCGAATTGAATCGAGGGTCTGATTTAAACCCTATTTTTCGAAATGTAATAACTCGATGAATACACGTCCAAATTCAATGATTTTTAGCTTTTTAGATTTCCCTATATAAGAAGAATCTAACAAGCTAAAGATCATTAAATTTGGATGTGTATTCGTCGAGTTATTACATTTCGAAAAATAGGGTTCGAATCGGAACTCAAATCGAATTAGCCTTTGATTCAATTTGAATTGAATTGAATTGGACCTTTGATTCGATCAAATTGAATCGAGTTTGGGTCAAATTCGATTTGATTCGATTCATTGAGAGCACTAATCCTAGCACCATGGGGGCATTTTCCTTGAGGAGCATAGCCATCAACGATCTTGTTGTACCACTGCTCATCTATGAGCTTGGTTGTCTTGCTCTTGTTCTTATACACTGAGTGCATGAAGACTTCTGTGTCTTCTTCATCTCCTTCCTCCATGTCTGGTAGTACTCCTTTGTGGACATTGATAGAGACTCATACCTTTCTTCCTCTATAGTTGATCTGCATCTTCTGGGCATTGAGGTCAATGATAGCTTTAGCTTTGTGAAGCCATTGATTGCCAATAAGAATATCATAGTTGGTGGCACTTGTAAAAATTATGTCTACTGAGATGATAGCTCCTCTAATATTGATGGGGACTTCTCAGATCTTGCCTAGGGGAATAGCTCATACACCATCTGCTGTAACATAGACTATTCTGGTGGATTCTTCAATATTCCAGCCTAGGTGATCAATTGCCTTCTTGCTCATAAGGCATCCTCCAGCACTAGTATCAATGATAGCATCAAAGATATGATCTTCAATCTGGCATTGAGTATAGGCTGAGGTCTTGCACTAATCTTCAGATTCTTTACCTAAGTCTTCTTGTACATTGTGAGCTTCTATGATCTTGTACTTTTGGTTCTTGACAATGCTTACAAGTCCTGTTCTCAACTGCTGTCTAAAGGCAGGGACTTCAGCTAGTTGTCCAAAAGTGGCATTGACCTTCTATTCCTTGAGGTCCTTGTAGATATCATACTGGTGGATCTTGGTCTTGCAAAGTTTGTATTCTTTCTTGCTTTCACTTTCTCCTGAGACTGGAGTAGTGCCTTCAATGATTTGGCAGGCAGCTTCATCTAACTCCATGTCTTGATCAATCTCTTCAAGTTGGGTCCTACTTTGGATGGTGATAGTGGGGATTTTTTTTGATCTTCTAACTGGCTTGCTGTTGCTTTTCTTATCATAGGGCTTGGACTAGGTTCTGATATCTTCAGTAGTAGGGTAGAATTCATGCTCCTCATAGTATTCCTCATTGTCAGTATTACCAATCTCCTCAATGACTACTGCATTGGTTTGTTCTCTAGTTCTGCTGACATTACTTAGTTAGGCTCTGCAGCTTGTTTCGGTTATGCAATTCTTTACATAGTGGCCTTCTTTTCCACATTTAAAGCAGGTAATAGTTTGTTCATCTATAGTAGCTGCAAACCTCTGCACTGGTCTCCTGTTGGCACTTTGTACTTCTCTAATTACATCACCAAGGTGTACAGTCATTTTGGCAAACTGCTGGGCAAGCTCCTCCACTGGGTCAGTTTTGGTTTTCTTGGGATTAGGTGGGGTTGGTTGTCTATTGAGGGCTGTAGTGGGTATAATACTGGTTGGCTTTGATGGCTCCATCTTGATACTAGTTATCCTTTCCATTGAGTATTCAGTGGGGTGTCTGGCAGTCCAATATCTCTGTGCAAAGACCACTTTCTGGTCAAGTGTCAGGGCAGCTGGAGTGGATCAGATTGCTAGGACAATTTCATTGTGGACTCCTTTTAGGAAGGTTGAATTGGCTATCTGTTCCTTGAGAGCATCATCATAGCCAGGCAAGACAATCTGGTGACAAATTCAGATATAGTATGAGTTGGGGTCTTCACTGAGTCCTTGGCAGATAGTGTTGAGTTGATCTTTGAGAGCTTGCTTGATCTCTTTAGTATAGTATGTAGTTCTGAGGAAGTCTTTCATGTTGGTGAGTTTGGCTGTACTATTATCAGCAATAGTGGCTGTATTAAACTTATCTCTGATAGGTCCTCTGAGGCTAATGGGTAGGAGGGCTAATTGTGCTTTGATAGTGAGAGCTTAGACAGTGGCAAATTGTTCAAAGTCTTCAATGAAGGTCAGGATTGACTCTTTAGTAGTAAATCCATAGAATGTGGGTGGGTGTATTTCTATTTCATCTTGAATTCTTGCAGGGTGACTCTTGTAGTCAGGGTAGTTGTTGTAGTGGTTGTTCATTTATTCAGCTTGAAAGCAAGGGATTCATCTTGAATCACTAGCCAATGGGCACCAAGTTGTCATGTAGGGGGTGCTTAGTTCTCCAAGTATGTCAGATTCTCTTCAAGGTATATCTCTTAGACTAACTACAAGTTTGTTATAAGTAAGTTCTATTGGAGTACCTTTCCAAGGTCTTATAGTCCTCAAACTTCTTATCTTTAAACTATTCTATTATCTCTTGGATTTGCTTGCTTGAAATTGAGTAGTGGACTGGAACTCTTGTGCTTTTGGGGTTTGGGTACTTGAATGTTTGAGTGTTTGATACTGACTTTATTCTAAGGAAATGAGAGGGGTATTTATACAAAATATAACACAATGATTACTAAGATATAAAGCTAAATATAAAATTCAGTAATATAGAAAACTATGGTTATAAGCACAGTAGTTGTACAAGATCAGGATGCAAGTCTGATTTCAGTCATATGGAGTCAGAGTGCTAGAACAATTTCATGTTTGATTATGCAGAATCAGAATGCTGGAACAATTTCATATTCAAGCAAACAGTTACATAAACAAGTTAGAGCAGAATATTCAGGGTTCTGGGGGCTTCATCTTCATCACTCTCATCAAGGCTGGAAGTTGGAGATAGAATGTCTTCAAAGGAAATAAGATCAGTGAATATCTCCTCTTTGTGAGTACCAGTTGGTAGAATGACGTCATTACTGGTAATGTCATCATGTTTAGCGGTGGCAGGAAGGAGATCAGGAGCTCTCTAATCTATGATATTCTTCTCTATAAAGTAAGGGACAAAGGTGGGATCTTGAGGGGGTCTGACCTGAATACCAGGACCTTGAAATACTGAGATCAATCCTTGCAGGAATTAATCTGTATTGTCCTGGAGGATGGAATTCTAGAATTCTTCTACCTTATTACTTTTGAAAGTGATAGTGGATTGGGCTTCAGGGCCACTATTGCTTCCAATGCATCTGTGCAGCAGGCTGATAATTCTTTGAAGTCTGAGACTCTGGTATACTCCAAGTTGGAGATTGACCAAGGTGCATGCCTGAAGACTTGATAGATCTTTTTGGCTACTCTCAACTTGTGGATATTCATTGAAGTGGCATCTTGTATCTCTTGGGGACTGGCCTGAGGGAACTCTTGGCAGAGAAGGTTTCTTATTTTGTATTTCTGCCATATTTAGAGGCATTTAGTGGCAGTAGTAATCCTTGTCTCCATTTTACAGCAGTAGAGAATAAAGTGATAAGGGTCTCTAGTGCCCAGGTTGAGGCTAGGAATCCTTCTAGTACAGGTCCTCATGGCTCTTCTGATATCTTGGAATATCCTTTCTTGGACTGAGATGCCTTGGTGGGTCCTGGATCTTGAGGTTTGGCAAGTAGCAGGCATTTCATTTGTAGAACTATTTTGGAGTCTGGTGAGTATTGTTTGGATTGCTGCTACTGTGGTTTCTTGATCTTTTCTTTATATTCCTTGAGGCATCTGTCTTGTAGTCATTATGACTTATGATTTATCATTATTACTCATCTTGTAGCCTAGATGAGTTATGTTATATAATCTTCTTTTATCCTGATCTAGTGGCTTGTAAGAAAAGACTGTCTTCTGTGATAATGTCACAATTCTGAGATTACCATCACAATATATAGAGCCTTTTGCTATTATATCATTCAGTATATGTACTATTAATTATATATAGATTGTCTTGCTTTGAGACTATTATTAACTTCTTATTGTGATTTTTATCACAAGCTATATATAGTGGTGCCTTTTGGATATATATTGTGGCATGCATTTTATATAACTATAAGCTTCAAGTATGGCTCAATTGTGCCACTTGATGAAGCACGCAAGATGTATATTGAGATAAAAGGGCAAATATGGGTTGGTGGTCATGTGATTGGGTTGTTCGAAATGTCATCAAAAGGGGTTCAGGTGGATAACAGATGATGACGGGCTTTGATGACGATGGCTCAGCTGTTTAGTAGTATAATAGATGGACTTTCCTAGCAGCAATTACTTGGGTATATAGGCTCCATATGCAGTCAGTGAATTTGGCAGTTCGTGGCACAGCAGGTAAAGAAAATGGAGGTCGACGTCCATCTGACTTGTTAACTTGATGTCAGGTGAATGATGACTGCTCAGGCTGACTCTCTTAAGCTAAGTATTCTTGGATTCCTTGGGTCTTGGTGGTCTTTATACTTGAATATATGGGTCTTGAATCTTGAATGCTGGGGGTGAATGTGTGGGATCCAAATGCACAGCTGGGTCGAATGAGCAGTCAGTCCGAATGCAGGATCTCGGTGATGGTTTCCTGGTGGTTAACTTGAACTGAATGGGGCAGTCTTTCCTAGTGGCTTTCCTTGGCAGCAATTAACTGACTGACTTGAATCTCAGGTGCAGTTTCTTTAACTTGGCAGTAGTTCTCGAATGTGGTAAGAGTAATTCTTTAACTCAAACTTCCAAGCGATCATTGCTCTAGATTTTTATCTTGTTCTCTGAATTATCCAGTCTCTTGAAGGCAGTGTGTTTTCTTTATAAAACTATTGGACTGACTGAGGTTTATTCACTGCAGTTGGGGGGGTATTTATATATGTTCACTCATGCTGAAGATACAGTTGCTATCTGGTTGCTATTGCTATCTGTGGTTAACTATGTTGGCTAAGTATGCTATTGGCTTGCAGGCTGCAAGGTGTTGTGCTTTACATTATCATTGGCATCAGATAATTATTCTAAAAATGGACGTATCGAAGGACATTGCTGAAAACAGTTGTGTGTTTGAGCATTGCTGAAAACGGACAGGTTGAAGGACATCGCTTAAAAGGGATGCATGACTTGCTGACATGAGGGCTAAAAGCGGATGGGTCAAAGAACATCACTTAAAAGAGATAGTATCCTTTGTTAGGGGCAACCAAGTCATTTTGTGTGACTTCATTATTCCATTCCTCGAAGGGGGGGAGTGCTGGCCAGGAGGTGAGGGAGTAGAACAGTGGCCAATCATCTTCAACAACACTCTCCAATCCTTGAACAGCTTGGATGTGGACAGAGGACTGATAGACTCTCTGTTGCTCTTCTTTTTCTTCTGAGGACTCGTCAGCTTCAGTGTCAGAAGGGGTTGCTTCGGGGGTGGGGTTTTGGAGTTCTTGAATTTCTTTTTCAAAGATAGGGACTTCTTGAGCTTCCTCTTGGTTTGGCTCCCAAACGATATGATGCGAATTAAGGCTGACAGGGTGGTGGGTAGCTGGGGTAGCTCTGGCAGATACTTCTATGGTAATGAGAGGTCCTTTGAATATTTCCATAAGGCTCATGAGGTGGCCTTGATGATTGTCTCAAAGGGGTGTACTGTGGAAACCTAGCAGGGTGGGTTCAGTGTCTTGGCTTCCCACAGTGACATGGTTGCTACCAATGTGGTTGGCTACTTCAGCTTCTATCCAATTGGCTTTCTTGGCTGATAGGTGGGTAAGGTTTCCCATGGTTACTTCTTGCAAATGTGCTATAGCCCAGGGGATGTGGCGGAATATCTGGTGGATGCAGAGAGCTCTCTTGATCAGGTGGCCCATGGTTAATAGTTCAGTAATGAGGTCTTCCCAGCCGTCTTCCTGGGTTTCATTGTGAAGGCAGTGTCTGATTTCATAGTCATGCCAGAGGGTCATTTGTTCAGCAGTATCTTTAAGCTACTGGGTCATTATATACCGATAGTTGATGAAGTGCCCAAGGTCCTCAGTGTAGAAGTTCAGATATTCAGTAGTATCTGGGTACCAAATAGCCTTCTTGATAGCTTCAAAGATCAGGGTCTTTGGGCTAGGCAAAGGGGAAGAATGGCGAGAGGTCTGATTGGAGTGGTGGATGGGAGGCATTGTGTATAGAGTACTTGTTCTTTGGTAGCGGTTCTTGAGACTGAGGCTGGGTCCTTTAAATAATGTGGTCTTCATTTCGGCTCAGATTATCTTATCTCCTTTTGGTGCGATCACTTGATGGTTTAGGCTGGTTATAGGTTATCATACCATAATATTGTCTGATCCTAGAAGTCACAGAGTACTCTGAATTCTGACATGATCGATTGTAGACGTCACATCTGCCCCTTGCAAAATTAGAGCCATCCTTGGCAGTGAGGGTTAAACAGAGTTGGGGGGTCTTAACTGCAGAGACAAACAGAATGCTAGTGCATTTGTGAGGACTGGCCATCCTTGTCTAAGGCAAGGGCTCCCATAGTCATGGCTGGGGGTTCAGACCTCTCGGAAATAGTTTTTCTGTAATCCGAGATAATTTCTAGTATTGACATCTATTATACCAATGGACTTGAGAAGTGAATTGATAAAATTGACTTCTTGGGTTCAGCTGAAGTGTCTGTCATTCTTCATCAGAGGTGATACAGATGAAGCGAGGGGAGTTGTTCAAATGCGTTTTGCTTTTCTGGAGTAGTAGAGCCTTATGCGGTTGCGGTGTATCTTGGTCTTAAGTAAAACTCCATCCATGGTCTTGAGTTGGTAGGTATGATTTGTGAAGACTTGGTGAATGAGGTATGGTCCTTCCCATTTTGGTTTGAGCTTGGCACTCCAGTTTCCTTCTATGATAGTACAGTATACCAGAACTTGCTGTCTGATAAGCAGGGGGTCCAAATCAGCCTTGCGGTCATAGTACTTCTTTTGTCATTCTTGTGCTTTGGCAATAAATCCTCATGCTTGTTGGCATACTTCGTGTAATCAGGTGATCTCTTCTGTGACTTGTCTTGTCAAATCTGGCTGGACTGGTTTGGCAGGATCTTGTGCTTCTCAGCCATACACTAGATAGAAAGGGGTCTATTGAGTAGCAGCTGCCTTAGAGGTGTGGATGCTGAATAAAATTGCTGGCAGATAGATGTCCCAGTTTAGTTGATCTCTGGTCCTGCTGAGACCTCACTTGATGGTCTGATTCATTTGTTCTGTGATTCCATTTGTCTGTGAGTGATTAGCTGTTATTGGTCACAGCTTGATCTTGAAATTGCTGGCAAAGGTCTTCATGGCTTTGTTGACAAACTCATGGCCTTAGTCTGTGATGATTTTCTTAGGGACATCATAGCGGCTGAAGACTTCATCGTACAGGATTCCGATGATTGTCTGGGCATCAGCGGTTTCAATGGTAAAGACTTCTGGCCATTTCATCAGGTGGTCTTCGATGGTGAGAATGTAGCGTCTTCCTTGGCTAGTTACTGGCAGCGGTCTAATGATGTCTATTCCTAGTCTTTGGAAGGCTCCAGCTGGTGCTGAAATTGGCATTAATGGCACTCGATCAGTGGGTTTCTATTAGTATCTTTGGCAGGTATCACATTATAGGATGTATGCTGAAATTTGTTTCCTCATCTTGGGCCACCAGTATCGCTTTTTGATTCTTGCAATAGTAGTACCAATTCCTCGATGTGCATTCTGGTCATGATTTGTTGTCAAGATTTTTGGTACTTTGTCTTCTCTTGGAACTCGGGTGTATCGATCTCCTTCTACTCTCCAAAGTTTGCCATCACCTTCTTGAAATTTCTTAAGGTTTCTTTGGATGAACAGCTTGTGGGCAGGCTGAATTCCTTTCTTGAAGCTCCTATGGTGCAGGCTCCAGATGAGGGCAAGGCATAGATCTTGGTTCATTTGGGTGAGCGGGAAGTAGCCTTCTCTCATGGGGGCTCCTTTCCTTCTTGTTGAGTACAGGGGATTCTTGACAGGGTATCAATATTGGAATTCTTGGCACCTTTCTTATAGACAATGGTGAACTGGTATTCTTGTAAAGACATGATCCATCTTGCAAAGATTCCTGAGGGCTCTGGTTTCTTGAACAACTATTGTAGGGCTTGATGGTCTGTGATGAGAGTGAATCTCTTTCCTAAGAGATAGTGGCGGAAATGGTCTACTGCCCATACTACTGCTAGGCATTCCAACTTGGTAGCTCCATAGTTTGCCTGTGATTCGTTTGTGGCCTTGCTAGCATATTCAATAACATGCTCTCTCTTGTGGTCATCTTGCTGTAATAGAATGGATCCTAGTTCTAGGGCTGAGACATCGGTTGCCAGGATGAAGAGTTTGTTGAAATCTGGTCGCACCAGAACTGGGGCTTCAGTGAGGGCCTTCTTGAGTAGATCAAAAGACTTTTGCTGGTCTTCCTTCCAGTAGAATGGTTGGTCCTTCTTGGAGATGTCTCTGAGAGGTGCTGCCTTGTCTGAGAATCTTGGAATGAATCGCCAATAGTAGGATGCTAGCATAAGGAAGGATAAGGTCTCCTTGGCTGAGGTAGGGGTTGGGTAGTTCTTGACTTTCTCCACCTTGCAGGGGTCAGCATGTGTGCCTTGAGCTGAGACAACATATCCCAGGTATTCAACTTGCACGTCTTAGTATTGAGTCTGAGTCCTGAGTTTCAGATAGTGTTGAATACTTCATGGAGATCTTACAAATGTTGCTCGAATGTCTTGGAGTAGATAATTACATCATCTATGTAGACTAGCACATTTCTCCCAATGAGGTCCTGGTAGACATGGTTCATCATTCGTTGGAATGAGACTGGGGCATTATAGAGTCCAAATGGCATTTGAAGGTATTTGTACTGTCCTTGTCTAGTGATAAAGGCCATCTTACAGATATCTTTCTTGGCAATGGGGATTACTTGGAATCCTTGGAATTGGTCGGTGGTGGTCATGTACTTGGCTTTTCCGAGGGCATTGAGGAGGTCATCAATTCTTGGCAGGGGGTAGGCATCTTCTGTAGTAATCTTGTTGAGTTTTCTGAAGTCCACGACTAGTCTCCATCCCCCTTTCTTTGATACAATAATTGCAGGTGAAGCCCAGGGGCTTGATGAGGGTCTAATAACTCCATTTCATAGCATTTCATTTATGTGTTGTTGTTCGAATTCGATCAAGTGGTGTAGTGTTCGGTAGGGGCATTGTTGGATTGGTTTCACATCTCCAGTATATATAGGGTGCTCTCCGTATTGGTATGGTGGGAAGTTATTATATGTGGTGATAAATATATCCTTGTATTCTTCTATCAACTCCTGTATCTGCTGTTGCTGGTCCTTGGTTAGAGTTGCCTCAATGTCGATAGCTTTGATTGCTGAGCTTGCTGAGTCTTTCTCTCTGGTACCATCAGTCTCACTGGAGAGGGCTTGCTATTTCCCAAAAACTCATAGACTTCTTCTTCATAGGTGTCTATCAGTGGTTTGAAATATCCCAGTATTGTTCCTTTGGGGATAGTGATCACCTCGAAGCCCATGTTTTTGATAGGGATGTGGATTGGTGACATCTAGTCATGAATTTGTTCCTCAGCCAAGAGCAGGTGATACTTCTCTCAGAGCTCCATTGATGGTTCGAAAATCAAGTTGTCAGCTTCCACTGGGAGGTGTACATCAAGGCCTTGTTGCTGATATGGCTGCAGGATGATTTCCCCTCTTTTTCAGATGGGGTGGCAGATGTGGGGCCTCATTTGCCTGAACTGGGCAACTCTTACTACATGAACCTTGATAGGTGGTGCTGGATGGTCTCTGTTTGTGCTTCCGAATCCTCCTTGTCCTCTCTCGGTACTGTCCAGCTGCTTTACCTTTTGAATGGTAGGCTGTGAGGTCTTGAGGAAAAGAATCTGACAGATGGCCTTCAGGGGGTTGAAGCATCAGTGATTCCTTCCATTATTACAAATGATGACCTTCAGAGAGCCTCAGTAGTCTTGGTCAATAACTCCTCCTTCGACGGTAATTCCCTCAGCTGCCAAAGATGATCTTGATGCTAGTTGTCTATAGAGTTCTAGTGATATAGCAAGTGCAATTTGAAGATCAAAGGTCTTGGTGCTTCTAGGTCGGATTGTTGTTTGATATGGGAGACAGAGATCATATCCAACTGATCCTTCAGTTTGTGCAAGGGGAGGCTGTGCCTATAGTGAGAGTAGCTTGACTTAAACAACCGGGTGGGTCTTGAGGAAAGGTTCTCCAGCAGCTGCGATTGTGGGTGAGAACTCCATTCATTCTGGCTTGAAGAACAGCCAATGCACTCCTGTCTTTGGGTTTCTCGTATAGTTGAACTCGGTCTTTCCAAGGGAGTCCAGAGCTTCCATGAGGGTGAAGGCAAGGTTGATTCCTTCTTTTCCTTGGTGTGGGTGGCAGTACCAGCAGATGATAGCAAGGACTTCCAGAGGTAGGTCCCAAATGGTGGTCTTGTTTTTAGCTTTGCAGTCTCCTTCATGGTCAATCTTCTTGCACTTCTGGCAGACCCAATGAATTCGAGGTTCTTGTAGGGTGGGGTCCTTTCTCTTGACTTGACTTCTGTGGACATCTTTGCTGAGGTGAACATTTCAATGTTCACACCAATAGCAAGTGAAGGTCTTCTCACAATCACAGTACCCCTTCTTAACAAAGCCCTCATTTCATTCCTTGACTTTCTTGCAGGTGGGGTACCTCTTCTGGTACTTGTCATAGGTTGGCAGGGTGACTTGAAGGGCTCGGGTGATGGTATAGGAGCTGTTGCTGTCCCTTTCGATAGTAAGAGTCTCCATGGGTTGGCAAGAGAGAACCTTTTGCTGTTCTTGGTAAGTCTTCTTGAAAGTCTTTAGGGTTGGAGGCTGAGCTCAGCTGTGGACTGGTGCTCGTTTCATTTCATCTTTATTGATAATTGTTGGCATTGTAATCTTCTTGAGATCTAGGACTTGGCAGGCATTGCAGTTATCCCTTAGTGAATAGAAGCATTTGAAATGCTCACATGTACCTAGGTGAAAGGCTTGTGAAATTCGGTTTTCTATCAGTGGGGTAGTGGTTGTGTGGATGGTCCTGCAAAATCAAGTGCTGCTCTTTCATTGTTGGCTCTGTCGATACTTTCAGCTAGGCCTTTGATTTCAATAACTCCAACAAAGGGTTCTTCTGACTCACTATCTTGATCTCTAGGGGCATCGAAGTCGCTTTCCATTTCTTGTAGGAAATTTGCTTCACTCTCATCTTCATCCATGGTTGTGGTAGGTGTGTCACCATGTCTATGCCATTCTGTCTCAGGGGCTGAACTTGCTTTTCTTGATGATGCTCTCGACTCAATGGGTACCTTGTACTTTTGTCCATGAATGGTGAAGACTAGGAGCTGTTTTCTGATGTCCACATTGGCTCTGACTCAGTGCATCCAATCTGTTCCCAAGATCAGGTCATAAGAGGTCATGGAAGTCACAACGGCTTGAGGTATATTGAGGCAGGCTTTCTCAACTTGAATGGGAATGTCTTGTACAAGTCCAAGGGGGGTAGATGCTGATCCATCAACCATGATAACTCTTGCTTTGGTTCCTTCATCAATACCCCAACTGATTCTCTCCAGCATTCTTTGGGTAATGATGCAGACTGCTGCTCCAGTATCAATGAGAATTTAGGCATTTTCTCCATGCACTTTTCCACTCGCAAGTCTGGTGGATTGATGATCGTATTGTCAGCTTTCATGCACTGCATGAATAGTGCTGGGTTCTTGCATATGTGGTCCTTGGACAGGAAGTCTCTTAGTATCTTCCTTGGCTTCCTTCAGGAATTTTCACCTAACTTCTGGAGCATTCTTGAGGACTTGCTTGATGGTGAGGCCTGCATTCTGTTGACAGATCTGGTCCCAAAGTGAGGCTGCTGCATGAGGCTTGTTGCTCTTTTGATGTTTGGTTTCTTGAGGGCGAGGTCTCTCATTCCTGATGGGTATCTCGTCTGCTGAGGACTCCACACTCATGTGCTCATCTTCTTCAAGGTCAGGCAGAGAGGTAGTCCTTGATACTCTCAATGGTCTAGCCTCAGGCTCAGGGGTGTCCCTTCTGACTTATTTGTCATTTTCCAGTAGGGTGTCTGAGGAGGAATGAGCATATCTTAGGTGCTTGCCTGTAGATACGTCACCAGCAGTGGTGGGGGTGGAAGTGGGATCTTCCTTGTCCTCTAGTCTGTGCAGGGGCAGTATCCCAAGTCAACTTGGATGGAAAAGCTTCATAGTATAGATAGGTATCATCTTGTCTATGAAGCCAGACTGCTTCTTCTTCCATTTCTCATGTCTCTTCATCCATCTAAATGAGGTTGACATTTCTGTCATTGAACTGGGTAGCTTGCTTCCTTGGGCAGTGCCTTTGGATGTGGCCTTGGTCTCCATAGTAGAAACAGGTAGGGGTATGGGGACCAGTTGTAGCTGAGCCTATAGTTGCAGCTGGTGGTATCTGAGAAGAACTTCTGTTGTCTTGTTGTTGGTAGTCTGGCCGATTGTCATGATAGTAATCTTGCTGTCTTCTTTCTTGGTTCTTCAGCTGTGCCACTACAATGGCTAGGTCCTTCATTTGTTTCGTGAGCATGGTCATTGGGTCTTCTTGTACTCTTGGCGGCTGCTGCTATTGCGGTTGACTAAATTGGGCTGAGGCTGAAGGTGGGGGTCTGCTCTCATAATTGGCCAACCAGGCTCTGAGGAATGCATTCTCTTGCTCTACTGTAGTAGATCCTTGAGGTCTTGGAGGTTCAGTTCTAGCTAGCTCTCAGTGGTCTTGCTGGGCTGGTCTGCAGTCTGCTTCCCAACATCCTTGCACTCCAGCAACTTGCTGCTCAATACTCCGATAACCCATCCTAATGACTTGCCTTCTGAGTTCTGGATATAAGCCATTGAGGAAGATAGTGGATGCCAGTGCCAGTTGGACTGCAGGCTAGAGGTTTGCCTTGATCATCTGTACTTGGATCCGATGGTAGAAACTCTTTGGGGTTTCATTGACAGCTTGAGTCATATAGGTCAGAGCTTCTTGTACTTCTTGTTGGCATTCAAGACCATTGAACTGGACATGGAGCCAGTCTTTGTGGATGGTGTATCTTTGCACATAGTTTGTATTTGGTGTAAGATGAGTAAGTTATTCTGCCCTGAAGATTTCTCCTCCATTCTATTTGGCTTGGTTGTATCTCTGGAGGGCTGGGCCTCTCAAAAGTGATGCCACAATGCTGAGTTTCCTTTCTGCATCCCATTGCTTGGCAGCTGCTTGTACTTCGATTTCTCTAATAAACTCCTCAATATCTTCATCATCTGCACCATAGAACTTCTGTAAGTAGCTCATGTCTAGCTTGTCTTCACTATTCTCACTGTCTGATACTGGTTCAGGAGTAGTGTTCCTTGATGGACCTTGTGGGGGGAGTGATGGTGGAGGTGTTCGATGTGCAGGAGGTGCAGGCAGAGGGCAGTAGCTTGGGGGTGTGGGAGATCTGGTTCTTTGAAGATAGTAGTGGGGGGTAAGAGACCAAGGTGCTGGGGTTCAGGTAATTGAGGGTGCTAGGGGGCTGATATAACTGGTGTTGGACTCATCTGCCCCTTGCTGTTGTGAAGTAGTGAGGTCTGGTTCACCTTGCTGGAGGTCTGTGTAGCTGTCTATATAGTGATATAGGTTGAACTTGTCCCTGGATGTGTATGGGTGGTAGTCCTTCTCTCCTTCAGATGCTTCAAAATAAACTCCATCTAGAGGGGTGGCTCAATTGATAGCTATAGTAATGTAGTCACTCCGGTCAGAGTTCTTCCTATAGATTCGGATCTGGTACTCCTCAGAGAAGTCTTCTTCCAAGTCTTAGATTAGGAGGGGTTCTGGTTCTCCTCGGAATCGTCTTCTTTCTTTGAAGTTAAGCTGTAATCCAGGTCGCTTTTGTCCTCTGATTCAGTTCTCTGGCTACTACTTCTGAAAAGAGATCTGGCTGCTGTCCTGACAATGGTGTGGGCCTTCTTTTCTACTGAAGAGGGCTGTCTCTGAACTTGTTGCTGACTGCTAGGTTCTCCTGGAGTCTTCAATGTAGATGGCTGCTGGGTTCTTGAGCCAAAAGGTCAAGTCTTTAGAAAACTATTCTCAGTTGAGCCCCCAAAATGTGGCATGTGTTTTGTATAACTATAAGCTTCAAGCACAGCTCAATTGTATCACTTGATGAAGTACACAAGATGTATGTCAAGATAAAAGAGTGAATACGGGTCAGTGGTCACATAATCAGATCATTTGAAATGTCATCAAAAGGGGTTTGGGTGGATAACAGATGATGATGGGCTTTGATAATGATGGCTTGGCTGTTTAGTAGTATAATAGATGGACTTTCCTAGTGACAATCACTTGAGTACATAGGCTCCATATGCGGTCAGTAAATTCGGCAGTTCGTGGCACAGCGGGTAAAGAAAATGGAGGTCGATGACTCACTTGTCTGTCTGACTTGTTAACTTGACATCGGGTGAATGATGACTGCTTGGGCTGGTTCTCTTAAGCTAAGTATCCTTGGGTTCCTTGGGTCTCAGTGGTCTTTATACTTGAATATACAGGTCTCGAATCTTAAATACCGGGGGTGAATGCATGGGATCCGAATACACAGCTGGGTCGAATGGGCAGTCGGTCTAAATGCGGGATCTCGGTGACAGTTTCCTGGCAGTTAACTTGAACTGAATGGGGTGGCCTTTCCTGGCGGCTTTCCTTGGCAGCAATTAACTGACTGACTTGAATCTCAGGTGTGGTTTCTTTAACTTGGCAGTGGTTCTCAAATGTGGTAAGAGTAATTCTTTAACTCAAACTTCTGAGTGATTGTTGCTCTAGGTTGTTATCTTGTTCTCTGAATTATCTGGTCTCTTGGAGGCAATGTGTTTTCTTTATAAAACTATCGGACTGACTGAGGTTTATTCACTGCAGTTGGGGGGGTATTTATATATGTTTGCTCATATCGAACATATGGTTGCTATCTAGTTGCTATTACTATCTGTGGTTAACTATGTTGGCTAAGTATGCTATTGGCTTACAGGCTGCGAGGTGTTGTGCTTTATGTTATCATTAGCATCAGGTAATTATTCTGAAAATGGACATGTCAAAGGACATCGCTGAAAATGGTTGTGTGTTTGAGTATTACTGAAAATGGATGGGTCAAAGGACATCGCTTAAAAGGGACACATGAATTGCTGACATGAGGGCTAAAAGCAGACGGGTTGAAGGACATCACTTAAAAGGGATAGTATTCTTCATCAGGGGCAACCAAGTCATTTTGTGTGACTTCATCATTCTGTTCCTCGAAGGGAGGGAGCACCAGCCAGGAGGTGAGGGGGTAGAATAGTGGCCAATAATCTTCAATGACATTCTCCAATCCTTGAACAGCTTGGATGCAGACAGAGGACTGATAGACTCTCTGTTGCTCTTCTTCTTCTTCTGAGGACTTATCAGCTTCAGTATCAGAAGAGGTTGCTTCAGGGGTGGGGTCTTAGAGTTCTTGAATTTCTTCTTTAAAGATAGGGACTTCTTGAGCTTCCTCTTGGTTCAGCTCCCAAATGATATGATGTAAATTAAGGCTGACAGGGTGGTGAGTAGCTGGGGTAGCTCCGGCAGGTACTTCCATGGTAATGGGAGGTCCTTCAAATATTTCCATAAGGCTCATGAGGTGGCCTTGATGATTGTCTCAAAGGAGTGTAGTGTGGAAACCTGGCAGGGTGGGTTCGGTGTCTTGGCTTCTCACAGTGATGTGGTTACTACTAATGTGGTTGGCTACTTCAGCTTCTATCCAATTGGCTTCCTTGGCTGATAGGCGGGCAAGGTTTTCCATAGTTACTCCTTGTAAATGTACTATAGTCCAGGGGATGTGACAGAATATCTGGTGGATGTGGAGAGCTCTCTTGATCAGGTGGCCTGTAGTTAATAGTTTGGTAACGAGGTCTTCCTGGCCATCTTTCTGGGTTTCATTGCAAAGACAGTGTTCGATTTCATAGTCATGCCAGAGGGTCATTCATTCAGTGGTATCTTTAAGCTGCTGGGTCATTATATACTGGTAGTTGATGAAGTGCCCAAGGTCCTTAGTGTAAAAGTTCAGATATTCAGTAGTATCCGGGTGCCAAATAGCCTTCTTAATAGCTTCAAAGATCAGGGTCTTTGGGCTAGGCAAAGGGGAAGAATGGCAAGAGGTCTGATTGGAGCGGCAGATGAGAGGCATTGTGTAGAGTACTTGTTCTTTGGTAGCAGTTCTTGAGACTGAGGCTGGGTCCTTTAAATAATGTGATCTTCATTTCGGCTTGGATTATCTTGTCTCCTTTTGGTGCGATCACTTGATGGTTTAGGCTGGTCATAGATTATCATGCCATAATATCATCTGATCCTAGCAGTCACAGAGTACTCCAAATTCTGACATAATCGATTGTAGATATCACAATATATCTTCTTATTGCCATAAGTCATTATCTTACCTATAGAGAAGAGATTCTTTTCTATCTCTAGAATATACAATATATCTGCAAGCATAGTGGTAGACTCAACAATATTCCTATAAAGATATATACTGATATTTCCTTTGCTCTAGGTATAGATCACATTGTTATTGCTTTTTTAATAGATACTAGGTATTCAAATAACTTATATAGAAAACTACTCCCAGTAGACTATCATATATTGTGTAACTCCTGAATCCATAAGCCAGATATCATTGTTATCAACTGTATTAGTACATTTACTAGCAGTCCCCTTGCTGCTGAGAGTGCTGACATCACCACTTTTCATTAGCTCAAAAGTATTTTACTAACTGATTATAGATAATGAGTTAGTAGATTTATATATATAACAGTAGAACTGTTTATAGATTTGATGCTTCTAAAGCTAGTAGAACTAGTGCTGGCAGAATTGGTGAAACTTTTCAGTCCAAAATTGTCATTCTTCTGACCAGGCCTTATAGATGTGGTGGAACCTACAAAACTAGTGACTTGTGCAAAAAATAGATCACTACTTTTATTAGTTTTAGTAGTATTTGTATTATTCTTCTCATTATCTCAATAGTTTCCATATTGACTTTTTCCATACTATTGCTTATTTTCACTACTACTACTCTCAATCTCATTCTCTCTATAATAGCAATTATGCTATATATATCTATACTTGCTACAATAATAACATTAGCTATTGATTTTAACTAATTGGCTATTATCATATTGAACTTGAGTTTAGGTTCATCTCAATTGTTTTTGTCTATACTTTTAACTCTGCTATTGGTACTGACTTTGACCATGTTTGCTACTACTACTTCTGTAGAATCTATAGAATACTCTTTTATTATTATCACTATCTTTGGTACTATTAAGACTACTTTCTTGGTATTTTTTCTTATTTATGAGATTTATGATTATATGGATATAGTCTGAGAGACTCTCACTCTTGTATATAACTGCTACTATAATATTATATACTTCAAAAAGACCTCTTGTAAGTACCAGAACCTTATCTTCATTACCAATACAGTTCATTAATATATTGACAGAATTTATCTCATTTACCAGATCATTGATATGATTGGTATACTCACAAATAGACTTCTTATTATTAGGCTTCTTCTATAGGTTAAACAGTTGTAATTTTAGATGGAAATGATTAAATATAAATACTTATATATATATTGAGTGCATAAAGCTTCTTATATATTATGTATT
>RQIL01001677.1:0-13580 GCA_003951145.1 Jimgerdemannia lactiflua
AATCAAGTTTGAATCAAATTAAATTCAAATTAAATATCAAGAGTTTGATTTGAACTTTATTTTTTGAAATATAATAACTTGACAAATACATGTCCAAATTCAATGATCTTTAGCTTGTTAGATACCCCTATATAAGAGGAATCTAACAAGTTAAAGATTATTAAATTTGGTAAATTTTGAAAAATAGGGTTCAAATTGGACCTCAAATTGAATTAGTCTTTGATTCAATTCAAATTGAATCAAATTAGATCTTTGATTCAATTGAATCAAATCAATTTTGGGTCAAATTTAATTCAATTCAATTTGTTGAGAGGACTATATAGGCCAAAACTCTCTCTCATCTCTTTCCCCAAATGCTAACTCCCCATTGTTCTAAACTATTAAATTGTTCAGCAGTCCCATCACTCTAGCTATATAGAAAGTATTGCATACCCCTATCTTAATAATACATAGGTCAGACTTCTCTACTTGCTAAGGCTAGATCATCATTTATATATAAGAGTATACTATGGCATGTGATTTGTATAACTATATGCTTTAAGTATGGCTCAATGTGCCACTTAGTAAAGTACACAGTATGGATATTGAGGTGAAAAGAGATCTCCAAGTGGATGGTCACATGATCGGCTTGTTCAAAATATTGTCAAAGTCATTGACAGGAGTTTGGATCAATGATGGGCTTTGATGATATAGCATGGCTTAATTATTTAGTGGTTGATAGATGATGGCTCAATATGCAGGTCAATTAACATGCATGATGGCCAGATAGTTGGTAACTCTTGGCAGTTCGTAGTGCAGCAGATAAAGAAAACAGAGGTCAATGGCTCACTCATCTATCTGACTTATTAACTTGAGGACAATGGGTCTCTGGAATGGCGGCTGCTCAGACTGGTAAGTGATGGTCTAGTATCCTATGCAGTGGGTATCCTTGGTCTTGATACTTGAATATATGGGTCTTGAATCTTGAATTGTAGGGTCAGAATACATGGGTCTTGTCTGAATGTGCAATTCAAATGCACAGTTGAGTCAAATGTATGATGGTCTGAATGAATGGCTGGGTTGACAGGGTTTTGGTGGCAGTCTGACTTGAATCTCAGATATGATTTCCTTAACTTGGCAGCAGCTTTCTTGAGTCTTAACAGGGTGGTTTTCCTGGCAGTCTTTGAAGTTCGTGGTGGTCCATGGCAGCAAATTCCTTAGTGGTGGTTCTTGATAGTTTTCCTGGCAGTTTCCTTAACTCAGTAGTAGTCTTGAACAAGAGTTATCCTTGGCTCTTGGAGTCTTTTCCCAAAGTTTCTCAAAAACTTAAGTTGGTTTATCTTATACTAGACTTCTTATTGTTTAGATAAAAGTCAATTGACTGAGGATTATTCACTCATCCTTTGGGAGGTATTTTATATATTGTGGTTACTATCTGGTTGCTATCTGACTAACTATAGTACAGCTGCTATATTATATAGCTAAGTATGCTATTGGCTTGCAGGCTGCAGTGGATGTTTGCTGAATATAGGTATGAGGGGTAGCATCACTGAAAATAGATGTGATGATTATTTATACTAAATATGGATGCAACAGATAGTATCACTGAAAATAGACAGAATGATTACATTACTGAAAACAGATGGGATAATTGTATTATTGAAAATGGATGTGATGATTGTTTACATCAAATATAGATGCAATGGGTGATATTGCTGAAAATAGATAGTTGCTAACAAGAAATGTTTGAGGTAGCTATCTGTATGGAATTAAACTATAACACACTTGTGTGAGGAGATATTTGTAAGTAACAAGGAGATGCTGATCTGTACTTTAAAGGGCATAGTACCCTTCATCAGTGGTGAACAAATCATCTTGCTGGATTGTAACTTCATTATTCTGCTCTTTGAATGGAAGAAGTACTGGCCAAGAGGTGAGAGAGTAAAATGGTGACCAATCATCTTCAATAACATTCCCCAATCCTTGCACTACTTGGATGTGGACAGAGGACTGGTAAACTCTCTGTTGCTGTTCTTCTTCTTCTTTTGAGGTTTTGTCAGTTTCAGTATCAGAGGGAGCTGTTTTGGAAGTGAGGTCTTGAAGTTCTTGAATTTCCTCTTCAAAGACAGAGACTTCTTGAGCTTCTTCTTGATTGGGCTCTCAAATAATATGGTGCAAAGTAAGGCTGACAGGATGGTGAGTAGTTGGGGTAGCTCCAATGAGTGCTTCAATAGTAATAGGTGGTCCTTCGAATATCTCTATAAGGCTCATAAGGTGATATTGGTGATTGTCTTGAAGGAGTGTAGTGTGGAAACCTGGCAAAGTGGGTTTGGTTTATTGGCTTTCTACAGTGACACAGTTGCTTCCAATATAATCAGCTACTTCAGCTTCTACCCAATTGGCTTCTTCTATAGTAAGGTGGACAATATTTCTGGTAGTTACTCCTTGCAAGTATGTGATGACTCAGGAGACATAGCAGAAGATCTGGTGGACATAGAGGGCTCTCTTAATAAGCCAGCTGGTGGTTAACAGTTTAGCAGCAAGGTCTTCCCAGTCATCTTCTTGGGTTTCATTGCAGAGGTGGTGGCCAATTTCGTAGTCATGCCAGAGGATCATCCAGTCAGTGGAGTCCTTGAGCTGCTGGACCATGATGTACTAGTAGTTGATGAAGTGTCCAAGGTCTTTGGTATAGAAGTTCAGATGGTCCAAGGTATCTGGGTATCAGATAGCCTTCTTGATGGCATCAAAGACAATAGTCTTGAGACTTGGCAAAGGATAGAATGATGGAAGGTCTGGTTGGAATGATGGGTGGGAGACATTGTATGTAGAGTACTTGTTCTTTGGTACTGGTTCTTGAGGCTGAGGCTGGGTTCTTTAAATAATATATCGTTCATTTCAGCTTAGATTATCTTTGCTTCTTTTGATGTGATCACTTGACTGATTAGGTTGTCTGTTTGATTGTCATACTATTATATCATCTGATCTTAGCAGTCAGCAGTACTCCATATTCTGACATTATCGATTATATACATCACATCTGCTCCTTGTAAAATTAGAGCCATCCTTAGTGGTGAGGGTTACACAGAGGTCATGGGGTCTTTATTTTCTCCCAGAAGAGTTTATTGGTATATTGGCAGGGACTGGCCATCCTTGTATAGGACAGAGGACCTATTACTGGACTAACTATCCAGGAGGGGTTTGAACTCAGCTAGTAGCTTTATTTTAGTATCCTTCAGTTCACTAGATGTCCTGCTGGTTCTGAGGTCCCAACATAAACTTTTGATACTTAAGGCACTAGTTATTGCCATATGTTATCAATAATTCAAGAAAGTCAATACAGGGATTGGGTAATGCATTTTGTCTTCACTGGATAGTAGGATCTGATGCAGTTGCAGTGTATCTTGGTCTTGAGTAAAACTCCATCTATGGTCTTGAGTTGGTAGGTGTAATTCATAAAGGCTTGGTGAATAAGATAAGGTCCTTCTCATTTTGGTTTGAGCTTGGCACTCCAGTTTCCTTCTATGATGATACAGTATACCAAGACTTACTGTCAGATAAGCAGGGGGTCCAAATTGGCCTTGCAGTCATAGTACTTCTTTTGTCATTCCTGGGCTTGAGTAATGAATCCTCATGCTTGCTGACATACTTCATATAACTGAGTAATTTCTTCTGTGACTCATTTCATCAAATTCAGTTGGATTGGTTTCTCGGGATCTTAGGCTTCTTGATCATATACCAGATAGAAAGGGGTCTGTTGAGTAGCAGTAGCCTTGGAGGTATGGATGCTGAATAAGATTGCTGATAGATAGATATCTCAGTTTAGTTGATCTCTGGTCCTACTGAGACTTTGCTTGATGGTCTGGTTCATTTTTTCTATAAGTTCATTTACCTGGAGATAATAAGCTATTATTGGTTGTAGCTTGATCTTGAAGTTGCTTGTGAAGGTCTTCATGGCTTTATTGACAAACTTGTGGCCTTGATCTGTGATGATTTTCTTGGGGACACCATGGCGGCTGAAGATTTCATCATACAGGATTTCGATAATTGTCTGGGCATCAGCAGTTTCAATAGCAAAGGCTTTAGGCCATTTTGTCAGATAGTCTTTGATGGTGGGGATGTAGTATCTTCCTTGGCTGGTTACTGATAGGGGTCCAATAATGTCTATTCCTACTCTTTGAAAGGCTCCAGCTGGTGCTGCGATTGGCATTAATGGTGCTTACTCAGTGGGTTTCTGTTTATCTTTGGCAGGTATTGCATTATTGAATATGTGTTGAAATTTGTTTTCTCATCTTGGGCTACCAGTATTGCTTCTTGATTTTTACAATAGTGGTTCCAATTCCTTGATGTGCATTCTAGTTATGATTTGTTGTCAGAATTGTTGGTATTTCATCTTCTCTTGGAACTTAGGTGTATCGATCTCCTTCTACTCTCCAAAGTTCACCATCACCTTCTTGAAATTTCTTGAGATTCCTTTGAATGAATAGCTTATGGACAGGCTGAATTTCTTTTTTGAAGCTCCTATGGTACAGGCTCCAGGTGAGGGTGAGGCATAGATCTTGGTTTATTTGAGTGAGTGGGAAGTAGTCTTCTCTTATGGGGGCTCCTTTCCTTTTGGTTGAGTTTGGGGGATTCTTGATAGAGTATCAACATTGGAGTTCTTGGCACCTTTATTATAGATAATAGAGAACTGGTACTCTTGTAAGGACATGATCTATCTTGCAAATATGTCTGAGGGTTCTGGCTTCTTGAACAATCATTGTAGAGCTTGATGGTCTGTGATAAGAGCAAATCTCTTTTCCAAGAAATAGTGGCGGAAATGGTCTACTGCTCATACTACTGCCAGATATTTCAACTTGGTGGCTCCATAGTTTGCCTGTAATTCATTTGTGGCCTTGCTAGCATATTCAATAACATATTCTCTCTTGTGATCATCTTGCTGTGATAGAATTGATCCAAGTCCTAGAGCTGAGGCATTGGTTGCCAGGATGAAGGACTTGTTGAAGTCTGATTACACTAGAACTAGGGCTTCTGTGAGGGCCTTCTTGAGTAGATTGAATGACTTTTACTGGTCTTTCTTCCAGTAGAATAGTTGGTCCTTCTTGGAGATATCTCTGAGAGGTGCTGCCTTGTCTGAGAATCTTGGGATAAATCATCAGTAGGTGGATACTAACATGAGAAAGAATAGGGTCTCTTTTGCTAAGGTGGGGTTGAGTAGTTCTTAACTTTCTCCACCTTGCAAGAGTCAGCATATGTACCTTGAGCTGAGACAATATATCCCAAATATTCAACTTGGTGTTTTCCAAAGAAGCACTTTTTGGTATTGAGTCTGAGTTCTGAGCTTCGGATAGTGTTGAATACTTCATAGAGGTCTTGCAAATACTGCTCAAATGTCTTGGAGTAGATGATTATATCATCTATATAGACTAGCACATTTCTTCTAATAAGGTTCTGGTAGACATAGTTCATCATTCATTAGAATGAGGCTGGTACATTGCAGAGTCCAAATGGCATTCAAAGGTATTCATACTGTCCTTGTCTGGTGATAAAGGCCATCTTGCAGATATCTTTCTTGGTAATGGAGATTACATGAAATTCTTAAAACTGGTCTGTGGTGGTCATGTACTTGGCTTTTCCAAGAGTATTGAGGAGGTCATTGATTCTTGGTAGGGGGTAGGCATCTTTTGTAGTAACCTTGTTGAGTTTTCTGAAGTCCACAACTAGTCTCCATCCTCCTTTCTTTGGTACAATGATTGCTGATGAAGCCTAGGGGCTTGATGAGGGTCTGATAACTCTGTTCTATAGCATTCATCTATATGTTGTTGTTTGAATTCAATCAGGTGGTGTGGTGTTTGGTAGGGGTGTTGTTGGATTGGTTTTGCATCTTCAGTATATATAGGGTACTCTTCATATTAGTATAGTGGGAAGTTATTATATGTGGTAGTAAATATATCCTTGTACTCTTCTATCAACTCCTGTATCTATTGTTATTGGTCCTTGGTTAGAGTTGCCTCAATATTGATAGCTTTGATTGCTGAGTTCACTGAGTCTTCCTCTCTGGTACTGTCAGTCTCACTAGAGAGGGCTTGCCATTTTCCAAAAACTCATAGACTTCTTCTTCATAGGTGTCTATCAGTGGTTTGAAATATCTCAGTATTGTTTCTTTGGGGATAGTGATCACCTTAAAGCCCATATTTCTGATAGAGATGTAGATTGGTGATATTTGGTCATGAATTCATTTCTTGGCCAAGAGCAGGTGATACTTCTCTCAAAGCTTTATTGATAGTTCAAATATCAAGTTGTTGGCTTTCACTGAGAGATGCATATCAAGGCCTTATTGCTGATATAACTGCAAGATGATATTTTCTCTTACTCGAATGGGGTGGCAGATGTGGGGTCTCATTTGTCTGAACTGGGCAACTCTTGCTATATAGACCTTGATGAGTGGTGCCTGATAGTCCCTGTTGGTACTTCTGAATCCTCTTTATCCTCTCTTGGTGCTGTCCAGCTGATTTACCTCTTGAATGATAGGTTGTAAGATCTTGATAAAGAGGATCTGACAGATGACCTTCAGAGGATTGAAGCATTAGTGATTCCTTCCATAGTTGTAAATAATAACCTTCAGGGAATCTCGGTAGTCCTGGTCAATGACTCCTCCTTCAATAGTGATTCCTTCAGCTGCTAAGAATGATCTTGATGCTAATTGATCATAGAGTCCCAGTGGTATAGTAGGTGCAATTTGAAGATCAAAGGTTTTAGTGCTTCTGGATCAGATTATTGTCTGATATAGGAGACAGAAGTCATATCCAACTGATTCTTCTGTTTGTGTAAGAGGAGGCTGTGCCCAGAGTGAGAGCAACTTAACTTGGATAACTGGCTGAGTCTTGAGGAATGGTGCTCTAGCAGCTGCAATTGTGGGTGAGAATTCCATTTATTCTGGCTTGAAGAATGGCCAATGTACTCCTGTCATTGGGTTTCTCATATAGTTGAACCCAGTCTTTCTGAGGGGGTCCAGGGCTTCTATGAGGGTGAAGGTGAGATTGACTCCTTATTCATCTTGATGTAGATGGCGGTACCAGCAGATGATAGCAAGGACTTCCAGAGGTAGGTCCCAAATAGTGGTCTTATTCTTAGCCTTGCAGTCTCCTTTGTGGTTAATCTCCTTGCACTTCCAGTAGATCCAGAAAATTCTAGGTTCTTGCAGAGTGAAGTCCTTTCTCTTGACTCAGCTTCTGTGGACATTCTTGCTGAGATGAATACTTCGATATTCACACTAGTAGCAGGTAAAGATCTTCCCACAATCACAGTGTCTCTTCTTAACAAAGCCTTCATTTTGCTCCTTGACTTCCTTACTGGTGGGATACCTCTTCCAGTACTTGTCATAGGTGGGCAGAGTAATCTGAAGGGCTCAGATAATGGTATAGGAACTGTTGCTATCCCTTTTGATGGTAAGAGTCTCTATGGATTGGCAGGAGAGGACCTTTTGCTGTTCTTGATAAGTCTTTTTGAAGGTCTTCAGGGTTGGAGGCTGAGCTCGGCTGTGGACTGGTACTTATTTCAATTTATCTTTATTGATAATTGTTGGCATTGGAACCTTTCTGAGATCCAGAACTTAGCAGGTGTTGCAATTATCTCTTGATGAATAGAAGTGGTTGTAGTGCTGGTACATGCCTAGATAGAAGGCTCATGAAATTTGGTTTTCTATCAGTGGGGGCAGTGGTTGCATGGATGGTCCTGTAAACTTGAGTGCTGCTCTCTCATTGTTGGCTCTGTCAATACTTGCTGCTAGACCTTTAATGTCAATAACTCCAACAAAGGGTTCTTTTGATCTCTAGGGGCATCAAAGTAACTTCCTAATTCTTGCAGGAAATTTGTTTCACTCTCATCTTTATTCTCAGTAGTAGTGGGTATGTCACTATGTCTTTGCCATTCTGTCTTGGGGAACTGACTTGCTTTTCTTGATAATTCTCTTGACTCAATGGATACCTTGTGCTTCTGTTCATGAATGGTAAAGACTAGGAGTTGTCTTCTGATATCCACATTGGCTCCAACTCAGTGCATCCAATCTGTTCCCAAGATCAGGTTATAGGAGATTATGGGGGTGATAATAGCTTAAGGTACATTGAGGCAGGCTTTCCCTACTTAAATGGGGATGTCTCATATGAGTCCAAGGGAGATAGATCCTGATTCATCTGCCATAATGACTCTTGCTTTGGTCCCTTCATTGATTCTCTATCTGATTCTCTCCAATATTCTCTAAGTGATAATGCAGACTGCTGCTCCAGTATTGATAAGAATTTGGGTATTTTCTCCATACACTTTTCTGCTTACAAGTCTTGTAGATTGATGTTCCTATTGTCAATTTTCATGCATTACATGGATAGTGCTGGGCTCTTGTATATGTGGTCCTTGGACAGGAAGTCTCTTGGTATCTTTCTTGGCTTCCTTTAGGAATTTTCATCTAACTTCTGGGGCATTTTTGAGGACTTTCTCAACAGTGAGGCCTGCATTCTATTAACAGATCTGGTCCTAAAGAGAGGCTACCACATGAGGTTTGCTGCTCCTTTGATGTCTGGGCCCTTGGAGGTAAGGTCTCTCATTCCTGGTGGGCATTTCATCTGCTGAGGACTCTATGCTCATATGTTCATCTTCTTTGAGGTCAGGCAAAGAAGTGGTCCTTGATACTCTTAATGGTCCAGCTTCAGGCTTGGGGGTATCTCTTCTGACTCACTTGTCATTTTTCTAGAAAGTGTCTGAGGAGGAATGGCCATGCCTTGGGTGCTTACCTGTGGATACTGTTACTGGTAGTAGTGGAAGTGGGGTCCTTGGTGGTCTTCCTCATCCTCTGGTCTGTACTGGGGCAGTATTCCAACTCACCTTAAATGAGAAGACTTCATAGTACAGGTAGGTATTATCTTGATCATGAAGTCAGGCTGCTTCTTCCTCCATTTCTCATATCTCTTCATCCATCTGAATGAGTTTGACATTTCTGTCATTAGACTGAGTAGCTTACTTCCTTGGGCAGTATCTTTGGATGTGGTCTTGATTTCCAATAGTAGAAACAGGTAGGGGCACAGAGACCAGTTGTAGCTAAGCCTACAGTTGTAGCTGGTGGTACCTGAGAAGAACTCTTATTGTCTTGTTGTCAGTAGTCTGGCCTGTTATTGTGATGGTAATCTTATTGTCTCCCTTCTTGATTCTTTAGCTGTACTACTGTGATGGCTAAGTCTTTCATCTGTTTGATGAGTATAGTCATTGGGTCCTCTTGAGCTCTTAGTGGCTACTGCTGTTACTGTGGCTATTGACTGAATTGGGCTGGAGTCAAAGGTGGGAGCCTGTTCTTGTAGTTGGCCAACTGGGCCCTAAGGAATGCATTCTTCTGTTCTGCTATAGTGGTTCCTTGAATTCTTGGATGTTCAGCTCTAGCTGACTCATGGTGCTCTTGCTGGACTAGTCTGTAGTCTGCTTCCCAACATCCTTGTGCTCCAGCAACTTGCTGCTCGATACTCTGGTAACCCATCCTGATAACTTGCCTTCAGAGCTCTAGATATAAACTATTGAGGAAGGTAGTAGAGGCTAGCACTAGTTGAACTGCAGGCTAGAGGTTTGCCTTGATCATTTGAGCTTGGATCTGATGGTAGAAACTCTTTGAGATTTCATTAGGTGCTTGAGTCATAGAGGTTAAGGCCTCCTGTGCTTCTTGTTGATACTCAAGACTATTGAACTATAAATAGAGCCAGTTCTTGTAGATGGTGTACCTTTCGGGATAGTCTGTATTCTGAAGGTGGTCAGCATATTCTTGTCTATAAATATCTCCTCCAACAAGCTTGACTTGGTTGTATCTCTGTAGAGCTGGGCCTCTCAAGAGTGACTTGATGATTCTGAGTTGTCTTTGAGCATCTCATTGCTTGGTGGCTACTTATATCTCAATTTCCCCAATGAACTCCTTGATATCTTCACTGTCTGCTCCATAAAACTTCTGGAGAAGGAGATGGTGAAGGTGCTCGATATATAGGGAGTACTGGCAGAGGATGGTATCTTAGTGATATAGGAGATCTGAGTCTTCTGATTAAGGCCAGAGTATAGGTTCTTAAAGGTGGTGACTTCCTAATTGACTGGTAGTGGCTATTGAATGCTGAGGCTCCAAGAGAAGTATTGTTCTTTATCTCTTGAGGATAGTAGCAGAGTGTGAGTGACCAAGGTGCAGAGGTCCAGATAATTGAAGGTGCTAGGGGGCTAATATAACTGGTATTGAACTTGTCTGCCCCTTGCTATTGTGAAATAGTGAGGTCCTGTTTGCCTTGCTGGAAGTCTGGATTGCTATTAGTATGATAGTATAGGTTGAACTCATTTCCCAAGTTATAAAAATGATAGTCCTCTTCTCCTTCAGATGTTTCAAAATATACTCAGTCTAGGAGAGTGGCTTGATTGATGACTATGGTGATGTAGTCACTCTGGTCTGAGTTCTTCCTATAAATTTAGGTCTGATACTCCTCAGGGAGGTCTTTTTCTAGGTCTTGAAGCTGAAGGGATTCCAGTTGTCCTCTGAGTTGTCTTCTCTCTCTTGAGGTTAAACTGTAATCTGGATTACTCTTATCTTCTGATTCAGTCCTCTGGCTGCTATTTCTGAACAAGGTCCTGGCTGCTGTCCTGAAAATGGTGTGGGCCTTCTTTTCTGCTGAAGAGGGCAGTCCCTGAACTTATTGCTAGCTAGGTTCTCCTGGAGTCTCTAATGTAGATAGCTGCTGGGTTCTTGAGCCAAAAGATCAACTTTTTAAGAAAACTATTTCCAGTTGAGCCTCCAAAATGTGGCATGTGATTTGTATAACTATATGCTTCAAGCATGGCTCAATGTGCCACTTGGTGAAGCATGCAGTATGGATATTGAGGTGAAAAGAGATCTTTGAGTAGATAGTCATGTGATTGGCTCATTCGAAATGTCATCAAAGTCATTAGCAGGAGTTTGGGTCGATGATGGGCTTTGATGACATAGCATGACTCAATTATTTGATAGTTGATAGATGATGGCTCAATATGTGGATTGATCAACATGTATAATAGTTAGATGGTCAGTAACTCTTAGTGGTTTGTAGTGCAGTGGGTAAAAAAAATGGAGGTTGATGACTCGCTCATCCATCTGACTTATTAACTTGAGAACAATGGGTCTCTGGAATGGTGGCTGCTCAGGCTAGCGAGTAATGGTCTAGTATTCTATATAATGGGTATCCTTGGTCTTGATACTTGAATATATGGGTCTTGAATCTTGAATTGCAGGATCAGAATGCATGGGTCTTGTCTGAATATACAATCTGAATGCATGGTTGGGTCGAATATATGATAGTCTGAATACATAACTGGGTTGACAGGGTCTTGGCAGTGGTCTGACTTGAATCTTGAGTGCAGTTTCCTTAACTTGGTGGTGGTTTTCTTGAGTCTTAATGGGGCAGTTTTCCTGGTGGTATTTGAAGTTCACAGTAGTCCATGGTGGTAAATTCCTTAGTGGCAGTTCTTGACAGTTTTTCTGGCAGTTTTCTTAACTTGGCAGTGGTCTTGAACAAGAGTTATTCTTGGCTCTTGGAGTCTTTTCCCAAAGTTTCTCAAAAACTTAAGTTGGTTTATCTTATACTAGACTTCTCATTGTTCAGATAAAAGCCAATTGACTGAGGGTTTATTCACTTGTCCTTCGGGGGGTATTTATATATTGTGGTTACTATCTAATTGCTATTTAGCTAACTATAGTATGGCTGCTACATTATGTGGCCAAGTATGCTATTGGCTTATAGGCTGCAGTGGATGTTTGCTGAATACAGGTGTGAGGGGTGGCATTGCTGAAAATGGATGGGATGATTGCATTGCTGAAAACAGATGGGATGATTGTATTGCTGAAAACAGATGGGATGATTGTATTGCTGAAAACAGATGTGATGATTGTTTATACCAAATATGGATGCAATGGGTAGTATCACTGAAAATGGATGGGGATTGCATGACTGAAAACAGACAGGACAATTGCATCACTGAAAATGAATGCAATAATTGTTTACACTGAATATGGATGTGATGGGTGATATCACTGAAAACAGATGGTTGCTGATAATAAATATTTGGGGTGACTATCTGTATGGGGTTAAACTATAACACACTTGTGTGGAAGGGTATTTGTAAGCAATAAGAAGATGCTGATCTGTACTTTAAAGGGCATAGTACTCTTTATCAGTGGCGAACAAATCATCTTGCTGGATTGTGACTTCATTATTCTACTCTTCAAAAGGGGGAAGTACTGGCCAAGAGGTGAGGGGGTAAAATGGTGGCCAATCATCTTCAACAATATTCTCCAATCCTTGTACTGCTTGGATACAGACAGAGGACTGATAAACTCTCTGTTACTGTTCTTTTTCTTCTTCTGAGGTCTCATTAGTTTCAGTATCAAAGAGGGCTGTTTCAGGAGTGAGATCTTGAAGTTCTTGGATTTCCTCTTCAAAGATAAGGACTTCTTGAGCTTCTTCTTGATTGGGCTCCCAAATGATATGGTGTAAAGAAGGCTGACAGGATAGTGAGTAATTGGGGTAGCTCTAATGGGTGCTTCAATGGTAATGAGTAGTCCTTTGAATATCTCTATAAGGCTCATAAGGTGACCTTGGTGGTTGTCTTGGAGGGGTGTAGTGTGAAAACCTAACAAAGTGGGTTTGGTTTATTGGCTTCCTACAGTGATGTGGTTGCTTCCAATATAATCAGCTACTTTGGCTTCTACCCAATTGGCTTCTTCTATAGTAAGGCAGACAATGTTTCTGACGGTTACTCCTTGCAAGTGTGTGATGGCCTAGGGGATATGGCAGAAGATCTGGTGGACACAGAGAGCTCTCTTGATAAGCCAGCTGGTGGTTAACAGTTCAGTAGCAAGGTCTTCCCAGTCATCTTCTTGGGGTTCATTATGGAGGTAGTGGCCAATTTTGTAGTTATGCCAGAGGGTTATCTGGTCAGTAGTATCCTTGAGCTGCTGGGTCATAATATACTGATAGTTGATGAAGTATCCAAGGTCTTTGGTATAGAAGTTCAGATGGTCCAAGATATCTGGGCACCAGATAGCCTTCTTGATGACATCAAAGATAATGATCTTGAAACTTGGTAAAGGGGTAGAATGGTGAGAGGTCTGGTTGGAATGGCAGATGAGAGGCATTGTATATAGAGTACTTGTTCTTTGGTGCCAGTTCTTGAGGCTGAGGCTGGGTTCTTTAAATAATGTGTTCTTAATTTCAGCTCAGATTACCATTACTTCTTTTAGTATGATCACTTGATGGATTAGGTTGTCTGTTCAATTGTTATGTCATTATATCGTCTGATCTTAGCAGTCACCAGTACTCTATATTCTGATATTGTCAATTGTGTACATCATAATACCTATATATCAGAATCTAACAGCACTAGAACTAAATCAAAACTAGCTCTCCAAACTCCAAGCAAAAGTCTAAGGCAAAATAAAACCCCCAACTAGCTAATAGATAATAAGAACTAATATACATCTACTATGTTACAATATATACTATTAATATAATACTAGTAGTAAATTATATAGCTAACTAAATATGGTATAAGAATATTTACTA
>RQIL01001688.1:0-13579 GCA_003951145.1 Jimgerdemannia lactiflua
CTACTTATATAATAATTATAATTATTGATAACCTTTGGAATATTTAACTTTGCTATATATTTTATACTTCATATTATACAAATGATTGCTCTATTAATACATGTAATTTTGAGTTGCCTTCAATCCCTTTCTACTTCCTAGTCATCACCACGAAACTTATACACCATTGTCAGAAGATAGACCAGTCTGTTATCAATCCAGAGTATTGCTAGAATACTATTGATGATAATATCCAATCTTATATTTCAATCATACTTGATTTAATACTTGTTGATTTTTAATATCTTTGGGAAATGTTTTGATGATATATATACTATCTCATAGGTACCAATACTCTTATCAAAAAGAAAATAGAAGAGTGAAATTGATGAGAAGATATTATTCATATAGATCATAAATTCTTATCATTTAAAGAGTAGTTGAAGGTTAAGATAGATGACAGACCAGTCCATTTCACTAATTTCACTAATATCCATCAGATTCTCATTCTGAAAGTCAGTTTCAGTACTATCAATATATAATGTGGATGTAAAAGTCCAGATATAACTGTAATTGTAAAGAATAAGGATCTTGAACCTCTCAGGGGTAGGCTTATCTCTAATATAGATGATGTGAGGACTTTTATCATAGAAATAGATCATCATCTCATCAACTGAGATATTCAAACTGAGTTGGTAGATTGCTTTGGAGATATCATATATGTGTGAGAGTAGAGACTTGACCTTGGTATAGTATTTGGTTTTCTGGGATCTGTGGTTCAAGATATATAGAAATCTCTTAATTTGCTCAAATTGGATCAGCAGCATAAGTTCTGTAATATGATTAAATAGCCTACAGATGTTGCTGATATTCCAAAGCTACAGGAAGCTACTAGCTAACTTCAAAAAGAGACCAGAATAGATACAAATACCAAAGTAGGTCAAGAGTTCAGGAATTATAAGATTGCTCCAGTGCTGACCCTTTTTATTAACTTCTTTTGATTTAGCATATTGATTTATATTGGCAATAATAGTCTTAAGAATCCAATCTAGAAAGAATAAGTAAAACAGATCTACATTCTGTAAGTCTCTGAGTGGTACAATATTATTGAGCAACTTAAGCTAAGTGAGTTGAAGTGGTTTTTTATATTGAAGTAGTGTGAAGGCTGACATGACAGAAAGCTTACACAGTACTAAGGAAGCTATGGCTTATTTATACTTATATAGCACAAAGACAGACATGGCTATGGGAATGTCAGAAGCAATATAGAGATAATATAATTTGCTTAGAATCTCTATGCAAAAAAAAGCAAATCTCAAGGACTTGGCAGTAAAAGGTCTAGTGGTAGATAGCTGAGAAGATACAGAATAATATTATTAGGTTCCTACATTGCTAACTCTTCAACTCTTCTAAACAATCTCCACAACTTACTAAATTGCTGATCCTCTTTTTTATTCTTTTTTTGGGTCATAGTTCTTTAATATTTATATATGGCTCATCATCTTCATCTTCCATATATGACTCAAAATCATCATCAAAATCATCATCTTTGAAATCAGAGTAAGCCTCACCTAGTGGTTTGCAAACAGAAACAAATAACTCAGATATAAACTAATTTTCTGATATTGGTATAGGTGCAGCATATGTGTAGTATACTGCAGATATATAAAAATACAATCATTAGATCTGAAATATATAGGGTTATATGAGTGTATATCAGCATATATCAGTTTAAGTAAAGGGACATTTGGTGTAGAAATAGCAGTATCTTTATCTTCTGATATTGGTATAAATGCAGCATAGGTGCAGCATAGATGCAGTATGCTGCAGATATATAAAAATATGGTCATTAGGTCTGAAATGTATAGTAGAATATATGTTAGCATAAGTAAAGAGGTGTTTGGCATAGGAATAGCACTATATTTAAATATTATACAATAGCTAGAATGTGCACTAATTGGCTGGTTAAATTTGTGGCTTGTAAATCTATCCAATAGGATCGATTTGCAGACTTAGCTGATTTAGCAATGATTTAGCAACTAATTTTAGCTATATTATATATTAAAGGATAGTATACTAGATATAGAAAGAGTTAGAGATTTTATATATATAAGTTTTATTTTGATCTATTAAGATTTTAGAGTATGATAAGCTAGGAATTATCAGACTCAGAAAGATTAAAGAGAAGGAAATTTGGTCTTAGGTTCTTAAAGAGCTATACTGCTATAGTTAGAATAGAAGGAGCTAGAGAGAGTGAGAGAAGATCTGGTAGAAAAGTAAATGCTAGAGATTAGCAAACTATAGATAAGTAAAGAGAGGGTTATATTAGGCCCATAAATATAGCTAGAGGGGACAGTATATTGATAAGAAGGGTAGTCAGATGATGAATCAGATAACTGGCAGAAGTCAGGAAACAGAGGGAAGTAATTAGAAATTCAGTAGCTAGATCAGTAGTTGAAAATGAAATAGTGGCTAAAAAGAGTATAATTAGTGGTATGACTGATAATTCTTCTGAAAGAAGAGAAAAAATCACTTTGGTAGCTGGAATTAGTGAGCTAGTAGTATGGTTTTTCTTTTATAAATTAGTTTTTACATAATAATTTCAGTGAAATTTCTTTGATTTAGAATATCAATTAGGAAAGTGTTGAAGATAGTTAGTGAGAGGGTGGATAGTCTAGAATTATTGAAATTCATCTCTTTAGTGAAAGTAGTGGAGATTGGATTTATAGAGAAAGAGAAGATAATGTCAGTATTGAATTTGTGGAGAAAGAAAAGATAATATTAGTATTGAAGAAGAGACTGCTGGACAAGGGTGTTAAGATTGGGATTACCAGATGCCTGAGATGGGACCCATGTATAGTTCAGTTAGTAATTAAAAAAGTATCTACCTTGAAGAGATAGGAGATAAAAGAGTTAATTTTAGCTAAACTAGCTAGATAGTTGATTTTGGATTTATGTTCTAAGAGAGTATGAAGTTGAGGAATAGTATATATTGTGACAAACCACAAAAATGTAGCAACCTCATAACTCAGTCAGATGACGTGAACAAGATGATATGAATACTTAGCATAGTAACCAGCCCAGCAACCATTGCTGCGGAAAACTATATAAATAATCCAGATAGCTGAATTAGGAATAGTAGACCCCCAAGGTCCAGTGGACCCCCAAGGTCCGGTGGACCCCCAAGGTCCAATCTTGCATAAATAGCACTCTATAATTAGCCAGATAGTAACCAGATAGCAATCACAATGTATAAAATACCCCAGAGACAAGAGTGAATAAACCTCAGTCCAAAATTGAATCCAAAGCAAAAGACAAGTCTGCCTGCCAAACACACTTAGGAGAAACACCTGCCAAAAGCCCCTTGGTCCTAAAGAAATTGGATTGCAACACTTAGGAGATATGCCTACCAACGAGCTACTGTTAAAAAGAGATTGTGAGCCTTGTTCATTTCTACTCCAGTCCACTTTCTGATACAAAGAAGTCTGCCATTTTTGGTTCGCTTGCCAGATAAGCCTGAAGAAGTCTGCCGTTCTGAAGAAATCTGCCAGTTTAAGTCCGCTGATCCGCCACGTACCGCCGATCCGCATTTATTCAAGTCTGCCATTTTCAAGAAGCCCGCCGCTTAAGGAATAAGCCGCCATTTTCAAATCCATTCTCACATTTAAGTCCACCGCTAGGAAAGGCCGCTGTTTTTAAGAAGTCTGCCATCTTTAGTCTGCTGATCCGCCGCATTCTGCCGATCCGCATCATCCATCCTCATCATTCGCCTGCCTCGTTCAAGTTGTCCGCCGATCCACCACATTCCGCCGATCGCCTGCATTTATTCAAGTAACCTGCACCGTCCGCGTAGCCACGTCGTTTAAGTAACCACATCGACCACTCAACCCGCACGCATAAGGAAACCCGATTGCTGTCACACCTGCAACCTGTGCCCTTAAGGAAACTGATCGTCGGTTCCCAGAGAGCCCACTTATAAGGAAATCCACTAAATTCGCTGTGTCACACGAATTATCCACCATCGCTCAAAGAAGGAAATCCACCCACATACAAAGGACCGTCAACCTAAGAATGCTGCCAAATCAGGAAATCGCATGCAGAAAGTCTCCAGCTGTTGAATATTATACCACTAGACACCAACATAAGGAACCTATACATATTATCAGAACATTTTATTGCTTTTTGACAAAGTAACTGGGGGCTCAAGCCAATCTACACAGCCGCCCAACCTTGTAATTTGCCTCTATTGAGCCAGGCACATTACAATATAAAATAATAATGAGACTAGAAAGACAGAAGGTGATAGAGCTGAAGAAAAATTGACCAAAAGTAATCTATATTACAGAATAGGAGTATAAAGTCTAAAAGAGAAAGAAATCTAAATATGATGAGGATGAACTTGATGATAGCCTTGAAGAATTATACAGCTGCTAAGAGAATATATAAGTATACCTTTCTCAGCCTATCACTTATATTATATAAAACTTCTGATATACTTTTTACTTAGCTTATTGAGAAAAGATACTAGTAATATAGCAATTACTCAAGATCTTAGTGGGCATACTAGATCTGAGAAAAGTATAGCATTTGGGTAACAGTATGAGAGAAAAAGTTATAGAATTGAGATAGGATTCTTTAGTCAGATGAGTGGTGGAAGAAGAACTGAAGGAGGATATATAGTAAATAGAAAGACAGAAGAAGGAGAGCTAGTGAGCTTTATAGTTATAGTAAAGACTGAAGGTGGAATGGGGGGCTGGCAGATAGCTGGTAAGGAAAAAGGGAAGGCTGGAGGTACTGGAGGGGTACTGTCTAATAGAGGGGTAAAGGGGGCAGGAGAGGCTATGACTGATAGTAGAGTGGGGACTACTAATAGTATTATAATAGAAAATCTAGAAAAAAAATCCATATATAACTATTAATAGATATGGAAGAATTCCTGAGGGCTCAGAGAATATAAGTAGGGATAATTTAGCTAAAAATATAATAGAAATAGTATGGCACTGTTACTCAAGAAGTTGATCTCAGAATTTGTGATTATATTGAGTTTCTGTAAGCTAATAGTGATAGCAGGAATGGTATTAGAGTTACTGGCAAAGCAGTTAGATGATGTGGTATTGATGAGTTTCTAAAAGAGTTAGAGGGAGTAGAGTTAGATTTGTAAAGGAGGAGAATTTGGTAGCAGTATTGATAAAAGGAATAATAGTGAGAGAAATAGTAATACTGATATTAAGGTATCTAAGATAGGACCCCAGGGTAGTGTAACTGGTGATGAAGGGTGTCCCAATAGTATTAATGAATGAGATATAGAGAAGAATAAGGATAGTAATAGAAGAATATAGTAATGTCATGGATATTGACTTCCAGATATGAGAAGGAATAAAGTTCAGAATAGGAGATGTGAAGATGAGGCTACAGTTGGTAGAAAAGAAGACAATAGAAAAGGCTGGAGACTGGCCTAGAGTGGTGAAGTGAGAGTCTTTTGAATATAATATATTGAGAGTAAAAGAGTTAGAGGAGGATTAGAAGGATCTGTTGATTATATTTTAAGAGCTGGGTGGAGTAATTAAATAGAGACAGAATATATGGAAGGTCTTTGAGGATATAACCATTGTGGAGAAAGTGAATGAAAAGAGAGTAAGAGTTGATAAGAAGATAAAAAGAGAGTACAGAAGAGGTGAAGGCAGCAGGAGCTTCTGGTGAGTTTCAAGAAAAAGATAGAGGAGATAATAGATAGTAGAAGTAAGAGAGAGAAGACAGTCTCTAGTCTATCTTATAGTCCATCTGGTAGTCTCTCAGCATACCCCCCAGCATATTAAAATTATTATAGAAGATGAGTCAGAGTTCATTATAAACTAGGATGAAGGGCTGGTAGGGTCAAAGAAGGGGGGAATTTATATTCTCTTTGGTATCAGTTATAGCTAAGAAAAGGAGAGAAAGAAAATATTATAATAAAATGCACTTTGAGTGTAAGATTTGATATTTCAGATATTAGCAAAAGAAGTCTTATTATTGAAGTAGCAGAGAAAGAGCAGTAGATATCTTAGAGGAGAAATAAGAAGAATTAGCAAGTATAGAGCTAGATATGAGTCAGCAGAAGAAAGAGAGACTAGTGATATCAAGAGAGTACTATATTGGTAAAAAAAGATGGTTGAGTAAAATTCTAAGAAACTTAGTGGGTAAGGAATTAAGAGATAGATTTCTAAATTCTGGATGAAGAGGTATAGCTGAAGAGTTTGTCTAGAGAAGAAGTGGTAAATAAACTGAGGACAGAGTTCTTAATAGTTATACTTGAGGAGGAGAAATATAAGGTAGATTCTAATAGAGAAACAGTACTATTAATAGTGGTCAGAGAGGTAGTATCTAAATATTGGTAGGCATGAAATGGGGACAGTGTTATGAGAGACTGCTTGTAAGAAGTATAGAGAGAAAATAGAATAAAGCTAATCAGAAGGTTCTGGTAAAGCTAGAGACTATGAAGAGTGATAAAGCAGAAGTTGAGACTAAATGCAGAATAATATCTCTCTCTATTACTATATATATTACACAATTTTTGAGCAGCTTATTGAAGAAAGATATTAATAATATAGTGATAAATCAAAGTTCCAGTAGATATACTAGGTTAGAAGAGAGTATGAAATTCAGGTGATAGTATAAGAAGAGGAGTTATACAACTTCTTTTGCTCAAACCATTCAAAGAAAGCTAAGTCACAAATGTATCCTTTTACAAAAGTAATACATTTAAGAGTTTTCACTTTATATATGATAGTATACCAGACATAATAGGAGTCAGAGATTCCACCCATATGTATAAGTTTTATTTTGGTATGACAAGTTTCTGGAGTATGATAAGTCAAGAATCATCAGGCTCAGAAAGGCTGAAGAGGAGGAGATATAGTCTTGGATTTCCAAAGAACTATGTAGCCACTATAGCAAGAAGAGATACTGGAAGAGGTAAGGGAAAAGCTGAGACTAAGACAAATACAAGTAGATGGATAACTATTAGTAGAAGAAGAAGGAGCTTGGTTGGGACCTTGGGGGCAGCTGGAAGGGAATGTAGTGTTGATAGGAGAGAGAGTCAGGTGATGAATTAGGTGACTAGAAGAGATCAGAAGCAGGGGGGAATAACTAGTAATTTAGTGGCTAAGCTGGTGGCTGGAGGCAGCACTATAGCTAAGAAAGACATAGCTGGCAGTACCACTAGGAATCTTGCTAGAGAAAGAGAAAAAATCACCTTAGTGGCTAAAACTAGGGAACTGGTAGTGAGGTCTTTCTTCCATAAATCAATCTCAATATAGGTAATCTTGGCAAACTTTCTTGGGCTTGGAATATCAGCCAGAGAAGTTCTGAAGATAGTTGGTGAAGGAGTAGAGGGTGTAGAATCCTTGAAGTTTATTTCTTCAGCAGAAGCAATGGAAATTAGATTTATAGAAAAGGAAAAATAGTATCAGCACTAAAGAAGGGGCTTATAGTTAAGAGTATTAAGATTGGTATAGTGAGATGTCTGAGATAGGACTCTTGTGCAGTCCACTTAGTAATTGAGAATATTTCTACTCTGAGAAGGCAAGAGATAAAGGAGCTGATTACTATAGAGATAGTAAAGTATGGCAAAATGGTAAACTTTAGATTTATGTTCTGGGAGAGTACTAAGCTGCAGAATGATATGCATGAAATAATAGTGCAGGCAGACTCCTTTTGCTCAAACCATTTGGAGACAGCTAAGCCACAACCACATCTTCTCATGGAAACAACACGTTAAAGAGTTTTTATTTCATAAACAACAATATACCAAGTGGTGCTGGAGTCAAGAATACCACACAAATAAGTTTTACCAAAAACCAATAAGTTTTGGAGATATGGCGAGTCAAGAATCATCTAGCACAGAGAGGCTGGAGAGGAGAGACTATGGTCTTGGATTTCCAAAGAGCTATGTAGCAGCCATTGGCTAGGAGAGAGTACAGGAAAGTGAAGGAAGAACTGATGTCAAGGCAAATCTAGGTGGATGGCATACTGTTTAAAGGAGTGGGAGAAGCACTACCAGAACTGAGGGGATAGACAGTAGGGGGCATAGTGTTAACAGAGAGAGAGGTCAGGTGATGGGTCAGGTGACTGGCAGGGTTAAGGACAGGAGGTGTAACTGGAAATTTGGTGGCTGAGCAGGTGACCAGAAATGGTGAGGTGACTGGAAGGGATGTCACTGGCAATACTGGCAACATGACAGGCAGTATAGTAGGAGGAAGAGAAAAATCACTTTGGTAGCTGGAATGGGAGAGCTAGTGGTGTGACTCTTTTTCTACAAATTCATCTCAACTTGAGCAATCTCAGCAAACTTCCTCGGACTCAGAATATCAGTGCAAGAAGTACTGAAGGTGGTTGGAGATGGAGTAGATGGAGCAGAGTCATTGAAGTTCATTCCATCAGCAGAAGTAGTTGAAATTAGATTTGTAGAGGAAGATAAGATGATGCTGGTACTAGAGAAGGGACTAATGGTCAAAGAAGTGAGGGTGGAAATCACTAGATGCCTGAGATGGGATCCTTGTACCATCAGACTGGTGATTGAAGGGGTGCCAACCTTGGGGAGATAGGAGACAAAGGAGCTGATCTTGGCAGAAATGGAGAAATATAGGGAGATAGTGGATTTTGGATTTATGTTCTGGGAAGGGATAAAATTGAGAAATGGAATGTGTGAAGTCATAGTGCACCTTGAAGAACAGGAAGCCACAGGGCTAAAGAGAGACTGGCCTGAGGTGGTTCGAATTACTGAGCAAGAGTGTAAAGTCTGAAGGAGAAAAGGTTCAGAGAATGATGAGGAAGAATTATTAGTAGCTCTGGTAGAGTGGGCAGCCGCTAAGAAGATACATTGAAGGAAATGAGAGGAGTATGCCAAGGACTGGGTGTGGGTTCAAGTAGGCAGACAGAGGAAGAAGCTGAAGTGGGAAGGTTGGAAGAGACTGCAAACTGCTATCAACTGCACTGAAGATGAGGAGGTTGAAAAGACAGCCACAGCCACCAATGCAATTGAGGAAGTGGAAGCATCACCTAAAATCATCACACCCCAGGAAGAGGTCTATGTGTTGCAACATTCTCCTAAACCAAATGATGGTATAAAGGGGAAAGGAAAGAAGGATCTGCAATAGGTAACCAACAAGATAACAGAGCAGAAGGTGGTGCCAGAAACATAGTCAAAAGACATGCAGATGGGAGAAACTGTGGCAGTACACTGGGAGATAGTTGAAATGTCCAAGGAAATTGCAGCACCAGTAGCCAGTGGAGGGAATGGTGAGAATGATCTGGAAGATATCCAGTTAGTAGACTTAGTGGATAATGTGATTTTGCTGGACCATAGCCACACTCCTTGACCCCAAATATGTATCAATAGTGAGCTGCATTAAGGAGGATAACTGGTACTGGATGATTCTGGAGGAATTTGCAGAGGAGGATATCAGAGAGATCAATGTATTTAGTAGCTCTCAGGTAGAGTGGGGCTTATTCATGAACATTCAACTCCAGAGACCTAAACTTGTCCTTGCTCTTGTGGCTGTCATGGGGCTATTAGATGAACAAGACATAGATGAATGAGATAGGTCAGATGGTAGGAGAGAAGGTGTCAGCATTCCGCAATAATAATAAGAGACAGGATATGTGGCACATTATCTGTTAGAAGCAAAGAGACCTCATTATTACAAGGGCTGCGAAGACCACAGAGAGGGAGAATAATTAGAGTAGGATATCAACTCAATATAACAAATGATGAATGAAATTCATATACTATCATTAAATGTCAATGAACTACACAGCAAGGTGAAATAGAGAAGAATCTTTCAATGGCTCAAAAATAAAAAATATGATATTATACTACTACAAGATGTGGGGACATATGGAGAAGAAGATTACCAGCAGTAGAGCAAAGAATGATTTAGGAGCTTAGGATGGAATCAACAAGTTGGCATTCTAATAGGAATTGGGAAAGGAGAGCTAGAGATGATGGAGTACTGGAGAGAAAGAATGGTATGGGTAAGCTGAAAGGCAGCAAGGGAGATGATATTGTAATAGGATTAGGATATTTACTGGCAATGGCCCAGGAATGGAAGCAGTGGCTGGAAGAGTGAATTAATTGGAAGGGCATTATAAATATTGGGCTAGACATTCTTGGAGAAGATTTCAATATGATCAGGGACTGCAAGCTAGACAGATCTAATGGAGGAGCAGATATGACAGTCTCTATGAGGCTGTCCAAATGGCTACAGATTGAGAGAGAACTTGGCTTGGTAGATGGAGTCTGACTATGATAAGGAGAGGAGGCAGGATTGTTCACTAGGTGGTATAGAGTGGAAGGGGGCCTCATTGGTACACAGATTGATTGGCTTCTAGTGGATGAGTACTGGGGAAATATCTTTGATAAGGTGGATATCAAATAGTGTCCATAGTCGGACCACTGGGGTGTTGAGATAAGAGGTATCCTTCAGGTAGCAAAAGGGGAGAGTGGGTGATGGTGACTTAATATTGGACTACTGAAGCAGAGGGAGGCATGAGACAATTTCATACAGGCAGCCCAGCAAGAAGTTAGGCATTAGAGGGCAGAGAGGCAGACAGTTGCAGAATGGTGGGGCAGATTCAAATATATGGCTGAAGCTTATTGGAGAGATGTTGGGAAGGCAGCTGGAAGAGCAAGAAGAGACAAAGAGAGAAGAGTAGACCAGGGCCTGAAATGGCAGCTAGCACAAATGACAAGTAGAACATTATCAGCTGATAAAAAAGAGCTACTGGCAAAAGACATCACAGCACTACAGAGTGATCTGAAGGATGATGAGGAGAGAAGAGTAGATGGGCTACTGGCAAGACTATGAACAAGAAGACTGGAGGAAGGTGAGTGACCAACAAAATACCTGACAGGTATATTAAAAGCCAGGAAGGTGTGCAGGGAGATTATTCAGCAGAGTGATATAATGAAGGAGGTCTCTACCAAATGGGCAAGCCTATAGATGGATAAGATGGGTACAAATGGAACTGAGTTGGAGGAAGAGGAGCTGGCAGAGTATTTGGAGGACTGGAGGGTGCAACAAGATCAGGGGCTAGAGAAACATATGCTGTGACCATTCAATTTAGAAGAAGTGATGAACATGCTAAAGGAGATTCAGACTGACTCCTCACCAGAGACTGATGGACTGCTATGGGAGTTCTGGAAAGAGTTCTGGGGGGAATTTGGAGACTGGATAGTGGAGATAGCCAATGTAGTCCTGAATTCAGGAGAATGGCTAGCAGATAGTAAGCTAGGCCTCATCTCACTAATTTACAAAAATAAGAGAGACTGGCATGTGTAGAGGAATTGGAGGCCAATTATACTTTTAAATGTGGATTACAAACTGGTGTCAAAAATTCTGGCAAAGTGGTTTCAAGAAAGGGTAGGGGCCCTGGTTGGAAAGAAATAGTGAGGATTTATAATGAACAGACAAATCTGGGACAGCACCACCTGGGTCCAGAATGTGTTGGAGGGCTGTCAGAGTAGGGAAATTGATGGAAGGCTAGTTTTTCTGGACCAAAAGAAGACATTTGACAAGGTGTGTTGGAATTATATAGTGTCAGTGCTGCAGAAGATTGGATTCAGCTACCTAGAGGTAAAAAGGCTGATGGGGCTACTGTGAGGGGGACAGGCAGTAATTATTATAAATAAGTGGTATGGTGAAGAGTTTCCACTAGGCAGGGAGGTACTGCAAGGTAATCCATTATTCCCCCTGCTCTATATCCTCTCACTGGAGCCCCTAATTGACAATATGAGAAGAAAGATAACTGGACTGCAGCTGGGAGGGGGGGTGATCTGGAAGCTAGAAGCCTTTGCTGATGACATAGTGGTTGGAATGGGCAGCCCAGAAGATATAGACACTGTCTGAACAGAAATACAGTGGTATGAGGGGCTGTCAGAAGCAAAACTGAACTAGGACAAATGTGACACAATGGACATTAGTAGAGGAATAGAGGATGATGGGCATTTTGGCACAACAATCTTGCAGAGAGAGGCAATACAGTACCTGGGGATTTAGTTCTCAGTGTATAGTACCATACTAAAGGAGAATTGGTGGAAAGGCATGGTGGAGAAGTGGGAGGCTGTGCTCAAGGGATGAGCTGAAAGGAACCTGTCACTGATAGGTAGAGTGACAGTGCTAAATATTTACTGACTTCCGAAATTATGGTACCTAGGATACCATTTGGACTTCTTCAGATGGGTGGTGAATAGACTTATGAAGGCAATGTCTGGATGGTTGTGGAAGAGGAAGAGGCCCCAGATGGGCTGGGAAGTATAGACACTAAAAACCAAAGATAGTGGCCTTGGCCTCACTGATTTCTGCCAATAACTCAGGGCACTCAGGGGATGGTGGAGAAGGTCAATGATAGAGCTGGGCAAGAGTGAGTAGGGAGAGCTGGTGAGAGACAACTGGTGCATACATTTCTGCCCAAGAGGAGAGAATGGATGGAACATTAGAAGTATTATTAGAGTAGTGAACATTAGGAGGATCTGCTATCAGGGCTTCTGGTGGGAACTGATAGAGGCTTGGATTGGTATGGGGATGAGAGAGCCTGAAGGAGCAGAATGAGAAGAGAAAGAAGAAGTAGAATAGGATATAACAAACATCTCTTTGAGCTACTTTGAACCTTTAGAATTAAGTTGCTTCCTTATTTAAGAAACCAGAATCATTACAGATGGCTTATCTTAAGAATTCTGGAAGGACTTTTGAGTTGAATTTGAAGGATAGTTAGTGGAAATAATGAATATAGTTCTGGAGCATGAGTGCTGATTAGATGACAGCTCACTGGACTTATTATCACTAATCTATAAAAACAAAGAGGACAGAAGAATATGGAAAAATTGATAGCCTATTATACTGCTGAATATTTATCACAAGTTGGTGTCAAAGATTCTAGTGAGACATCTATAGAAAAAAATTGGAGACTTTATTAGTGAAAACTAGTGGGGATTTGTGAATGGGCACCAGATCTGAGATAGTACAGCTTGGGTCCAAAATGTTCTTAGAGGCTGTCAAAGCCAAAATGTGGTTGAAAGACTGGTCTTTCTAGATCAGAAAAAGACATTTAACAGAGTATGCTGAAACTACTTAGAAGCTATCTTAAGAAAGATGGGGTTCAATATGGGGGAATTAAGAGAGCTGATGGGATTGCTGAGAGATAGCAAGGCAGCTATTTTGATAAATAGATAGTATGGTGAGGAGTTTTGTCTAAGTAGAGAGGTGCCACAAGGGAATCCCCTGTCTATACTACTATATGTTCTCTCTCTGGAGCCACTATTGGATAATAGATTGAGAAGAAGAATGTTTAGACTAGTAATACTCTGGCAGGTTGGCAGAGGGGATGGGGCAATGGGGAAGGACATTACAAGGAACTGGTGAAGATTATTTGCAGCAAGAGTGGAGGTTGGGTTAGGGTGGAAGGCAATGAGATAGTGTTTGAGAGAGTGAGTATGGGTGGTTGAGTGAGTGAGAGAGTAGGGTAGAGAGAGGGTGCTGGGGCTACCAATATGGTAAGAGGACAATGGAAATGTATAGATTATAGTTAGTAATAAATGAGACCTCAGCCTATAGAAAAAAAATAT
>RQIL01001699.1:0-13577 GCA_003951145.1 Jimgerdemannia lactiflua
TTTGAATGTGGGTGATTCCATCCAGCTGACCTGTGCGTATTCATTTAGATAACGAAATCGGCGCTGAGGGTGCCCGTGCTCTGGCCGAGTCTCTGAAGCGGAACACGACCCTTACCCAGCTGAATCTCGAAGGTATGTCCGAAATCAGTGTGTGACTGTTTGAATGTGGGTGATTCATCCAGCTGACCTGTGCGTATTTGTGCATTTTTCAGGGAATAGCATCCTCGCTGAGGGTGCCCGTGCTCTGGCCGAGTCTCTGAAGCAGAACACGAACCTTACCCAGCTGAATCTCGAAGGTATATCGGAAATCAGTGTGTGACTGTTTGAATGTGTGTGATTCCATCCAGCTGACCTGTGCGTATTTGTGCATTTTTCAGGGAATAGCATCGGCGCTGAGGGTGCCCGTGCTCTGGCCGCGTCTCTGAAGCAGAACACGACCCTTACCCAGCTGAATCTCGAAGGTATGTCGGAAATCAGTGTGACTGTTTGAATGTGGGTGATTCCATCCAGCTGACCTGTGTGTATTTGTGCATTTTTCAGGGAATAGCATCGGCGCTGAGGGTGCCCGTGCTCTGGCCAAGTCTCTGAAGCAGAACACGACCCTTACCCAGCTGAATCTCGAAGGTATGTCGGAAATCAGTGTGACTGTTTGAATGTGGGTGATTCCATCCAGCTGACCTGTGCGTATTTGTGCATTTTTCAGGGAATAGCATCGGCGATGAGGGTGCATGTGCTCTGGCCGAGTCTCTGAAGCAGAACACGACGCTTACCCAGCTGAATCTCGAATGTATATCGAAAATCAGTGTGTGACTGTTTAAATGTGGGAGATTCCATCCAGCTGACCTATGCGTATTCATTTAGATAACGAAATCGGCGCTGAGGGTGCCCGTACTCTGGCCGAGTCTCTGAAGCAGAACGCGACCCTTACCCAGCTGAATCTCGAATGTATGTCGGAAATCAGTGTCTGACTGTTTGAATGTGGGTGATTCCATCCAGCTGACCTGTGCGTATTCATTTAGATAACGAAATCGGCGCTGAGGGTGCCCGTGCTCTGGCCGAGTCTCTGAAGCAGATCACGACCCTTACCCAGCTGAATCTTGAAGGTATGTCGGAAATCAGTGTGTGACTGTTTGAATGTGGGTGATTCCATCCAGCTGACCTGTGCGTATTTGTGCATTTTTCAGGGAATAGCATCGGCGATGAGGGTGCCTGTGCTCTGGCCGGGTCTCTGAAGCAGAGCACGACCCTTACCCAGCTGAATCTCGAATGTATGTCGGAAATCAGTGTCTGACTGTTTGAATGTGGGTGATTCCATCCAGCTGACCTGTGCGTATTTGTGCATTTTTCAGGGAATAGCATCGGCGCAGAGGGTGCCCGTGCTCTGGCCGAGTCTCTGAAGCAGATCACGACCCTTACCCAGCTGAATCTTGAAGGTATGTCGGAAATCAGTGTGTGACTGTTCGAATGTGGGTGATTCCATCCAGCTGACCTGTGCGTATTTGTGCATTTTTCAGGGAATAGCATCGGCGATGAGGGTGCCAGTGCTCTGGCCGAGTCTCTGAAGCAGAACACGACCCTTACCCAGCTGAATCTCGAATGTATGTTGGAAATCAGTGTGTGATCGTTTGAATGTGGGTGATTTTATCCAGCTAACCTGTGCATATTCATTTTCTGTTTTTTAGACAACAACGTCGGCAGCGAGATGAGAAATGTCATAGACAGGTTTTTGAAGTGGAACGGTAAGTCGAATATTAATGGCATAATGACAATATGAGAACCGTTGTCTGCAGCTGCGTGATGGGTATCAGCTTACCTCCCTTGCGTATTTGCCCAACCATCCTTTTTCATCTTCAGAAAACGGAATTGGCCGCGAGGGGGTACGCGCACTGGCCGAGTCTCTGAAGCAGAACACGGCCGTGACTACGCTGAATCTCCAAGGTATGTTTGAGCTGCGTGATCGGTGCCAGCTCACCACCTGTGTGCGTTTATTCACCCACCCTTTGTTCATCTTCAGACAACGGAGTTAGAAACGAGGGAGCACGAGCACTGGCTGTGTCTCTGAAGCAGAACACAACCGTGACTACTCTGAATCTCCAAGGTAAGTTTGAGCTGCACGATGGGTACCAGCTCACTACCTGTGTGTGTTTTCTTGCTCATCCTCTATTCATCTTCAGACAACGGAATCGGCGACGAAGGGGCACGCGCACTTGCCGAGTCTCTGAAGCAGAACACGACCGTGACTACGCTGAATCTCCAAGGTATGTTTGAGCTGCATGATGTGTAACAGCTCACAGCCCATGCGTGTTTGCTAATCCATAGTCTGTTCATCTCTTCAGGCAACTGCATCAGAGACGAGGGATCACGCGCACTGGCCGAGTCTCTGAAGCAGAACACTACCGTGACTACGCTCAATCTTCGAGGTATGTTTGAGCTGTGTGATGGATACCAGCTCACCACCTGTGTTTGTTTGCTCACCCTTCCTCTGTCCACCTTCAGACAACGAAATTGGCAATGAATGTGCCCGAGCTCTGGCCGAGTCTCTGCAGCAGAACACGACCCTTACCCAGCTGAATCTCGGAGGTATATCGGAAATCAGTGTGTGACTGTTCGAATGTGGGTGATTCCATCCAGCTGACCTGTGAGTATTTGTGCATTTTTCAGGGAATAGCATCGGCGCTGAGGGTGCCCGTGCTCTGGCCGAGTCTCTGAAGCGGAACACGACCCTTACCCAGCTGAATCTCGAAAGTATGTCGGAAATCAGTGTGTGACTGTTTGAATGTGGGTGATTCCATCCAGCTGACCTGTGCGTATTCATTTAGATAACTCTATCAGCGCTGAGGGTGCCCGTGCTCTGGCCGAGTCTCTGAAGCAGAACACGGCCCTTACCCAGCTGAATCTCGAAAGTATGTCGGAAATCAATGTGTGATTGTTTGAATGTGGGTGATTCCATCCAGCTGACCTGTGCGTATTCATTTAGATAACTCTATCAGCGCTGAGGGTGCTCGTGCTCTGGCCGAGTCTCTGAAGCAGAACACGACCCTTACCCAGCTGAATCTCGAAAGTATGTCGGAAATCAGTGTGTGATCGTTTGAATGTGGGTGATTTGATCCAGTTGACCTGTGCATATTCATTTTCTGTTTTTTAGACAACAACGTCGGCAGCGAGATGAGAAATGTCATAGACAGGGTTTTGAAGTGGAACGGTACGTCAAATATTAATGGTATAATGACAATATGAGAAACGTTGTCTGCAGCTGCGAGATGGGTACCAGCTTACCTCCCTTGCGTATTTGCCCAACCATCCTTTTTCATCTTCAGAAAACAAAATCGGCCGCGAGGGGGTACGCGCACTGGCCGAGTCTCTGAAGCAGAACACGGTCGTGACTGCGCTGAATCTCCAAGGTATGTTTGAACTGCGTGATCGGTACCAGCTCACCACCTGTGTGTGTTTGCTCACTCACCCTCTGTTCATCTTCAGACAACGGAGTCAGAGACGAGGGAGCACGCGTACTGGCTGAGTCTCTGAAGCAGAACACAACCGTGACTACTCTGAATCTCCAAGGTATGTTTGAGCTGCACGATGGGTACCAGCTCACCACCTGTGTGTGTTTGCTCACCCACCTTCTGTTCATCTTCAGACAACGGAATCGGCGGCGAGGGGGCACGCGCACTTGCCGAGTTTCTGAAGAAGAACACAGCCGTGACTACGCTGAATCTCCAAGGTACGTTTGAGCTGCGTGATGGCTAAGAGCTCATAACTCATGCGTGTTTGCTAATCCATCGCCTATTCGTCTCTTCAGGTAACCGCATCGGAGATGAGGGATCACGCGCACTGGCCGTTTCTCTGAAGCAGAACACGACTCTAACCATGCTGAATCTACGAGGTTTGTTTGAATTCTGTGAACTGATGTTTGGAAGAGCCCGTGTGTATTTGCTCATCCATCCTCTTCATCTTCAGACAACGGAATCGGCGACCAGGGAGCACGCGCACTGTCCGAATCTCTAAAGCAGAACCCGACCGTGACCACACTGAACCTACAAGGTATGTTTGAATTGTGTGAACTGCTCTTTGCAGCTGCATAATGTGTACCAGCTCACCACCCGTGCGTGTTTCCGCTGTTCATCAGGCAATCGCATTGACGGCAAAACGTCCGGTGTTATTACTAAATTTTTGGAGCGGAACGCGTTCTTGGCCAAGTCAAAATTTAATCTCAATGGTAATTAAGAGCGAAATGTCGTTTACTACTTGGGCGAAGATATTCGACTCATGACCTTCCAATGCTGTCTGGGGTTTACGGAACAGCCTCAAGCCAATTGCTACTGATACAAATCATGGATATAATCAAAAATTGTGACGTCAATGTCATGTCAAAGTTCAAGTCTGGCTTCCCAAGTGATGATGAAAAACTCGTGGAGTGCTTAACAACACTTCAAATCGCCGAACTCGCGGATTGCATGACTTGGATACCTTATCATGAATTTACCCTGCTTGAAAAGCTAGGTGAAGGCGGATTCGGCATGGTATACAAAGCCAAAGTAAATGATAATCGGAAAGGGGGAAGATTTGTTGCATTGAAGATGTTGAAAGTAATAGATCAACTCCGGATTGAGGTGATTACAAGTTACCCACTTGTATCTGCAGAAATTGTTTATTATATTTCTTTTCCATAACTAACTCATATTGGGCAACCTCACTCCACTTCTCTCACTCTACTTCTTATGCAGGTACTAGTCAACATCTACCTTCGACTCACCAAAAAATCTCGCAGAGTATCAACGCCAATAATGATTGGGTTATCAATGGATGATACAACCGGTTGCTATATTATGGTGATGGAATACGCTGCCGGTGGTGACCTTACACAACTTCTCAATGAGTCTCCGCCGAATTCTTGGTCGAATATATGGCTGATTGCTGTAGAGATCACCCGTCGGTTGCAAGTGATTCATTATGCTGACTTGATCCACAATGACTTGCACCCTGGAAACATTGTATTCCTCAGTAAAACCTACACCAACCCTATGATTATTGATGTTGGTATAAGCAACACTGTACAACATCTCAACACACATGATGGCCAAATTTATGGCCGGATGGAATATCTTCCACCTGAAGTGTTCAAGAAAAATTCAATATGCACAAAAAAATCTGACATATATTGTCTTGGAACGCTTCTATGGCAACTTACGGCAAGATTCTGCCCTCGTGGAAATGCAATGTTTCCACCTGATGTAACCTCCCCTGGATTGCGTGAGGAACCTGTTCCCGGTACACCATCCGAATATTCGGACATCTACAAGAGGTGTTGGAATCTTGACCCTGAAATGCGACCGACCATCGATGAGGTGTTGGAAGATCTCGAAAGTATTGAGACAGCTATTGCCGGTGATGAATGGCTGGATAACATCCCTGAAGCCGTGTCATATTTTAAGAAATTTCAAGCCGAGATCGCCTCTGTATCCGAGTTCATGTTCATTGGTGGTTCCGTCAGCAAGCATCATTCAAAGGCCGAGTTGGAAAGATTAACTTCCTCTTCCAACCGTCGTTGAGTCCTGTCTCTGTGGCGCAGCCCCTCGTGTAATTTCCAACAATCCTCCAAAAAAAAAAAGTATTTTATCTTTTTGAATAAAAATGCCCAGCAACCATCTAACACCACTCTCCACTGAAGATTTGTGCTTTCGTCACGCCGTGTCTGTGAATTGAGTAAATGACGTATGGAAGTACGGCCCCTCACCAACATCGCTACTCCTAACACCATCTACCACTCGGGATTGGAATCCGTGGCGGTGGGTGTAGCCTGCCTAGGAAGTCAAGCTCAACAGCGACGAGCTCAACAGCGACTTTATCAACGTCAAGAAGCATCGTCTCGGTGTCAAGGAGACGTCGATATGAATGAACTAGTATTAAAGCAAAAATATTGTTTTCGGGAGAGGGGGGGGTTATCCCTCAATGAAACTTTTATATATTGTGACAAACCACAAAATCGTACCACCCGAATTATAATTTAGCCAGATGATATGAATACTTAGCATAGTTACCTGTTGCTGCGGAAATTGTATAAATAACCCAGATAGCTAAAGAAGGAGGAACCCTTTACAGTGACCATAACCCCTTACAGTGACCATAACTCCTTACAGTGACCATAACCCCTTACAGTGACCATAACTCCTTACAGTGACCATAACCCTTTACAGTAACTGTAACCTCATAAAATAGCATTCTATAGTTAGCCAGATAGCAACCAGATAGCAACCACAATGTATAAAATACCCCAGCAACAAGAGTGAATAAACCTCAGTTCTGAAAGTTCTAAAGCAAAAGACAAGTCTGCCTGATACACTTCAAGAGATACACCTGCCAAGAGCCACTTGATCCAAGAAGGATTGCAACACTTAGGAGAAATGCTCACTCTAAAGCCACTATTAGGAGATTGTGAGCTTACCTTCCACTCCAGTCCACTTTCTGGTACAAAGCAAGAAAAGTCCACTGCCTGAGTTCGCCGACAAGTTCGAGTGAAGAACTTCGCTGCCATTTGCACCATTTCCAAGAGAAGTCCGCCTCACAAAGCCAGTCAATAAGACGCATCTTCGCATGCAGTGAATCCATTCGCGCAAACAAAGCAGTCTTTGATATAACTTTGTCAGCCAAGCCCACCGTTTTCAAGAAGTCCACATCATTCGAAGGATCCACATCATTCGATTGTTCGAAGAATCCACATCATTCGATTGTTCGAAGAATCTGCATTGTTCGAAAAATCTACATTGTTCAAAGAATCCGCATCGATCAAGAAATCTGCTACATTTGGTCCGCTTGCCAAAATAAGCCTGAAGAGAAAATCGGCATCCAGAGAATCCAAAGATCGCCACGTTACGCAAAATCTGCATCCTGAAATCCATATCCGGAACCCGCGCCTCTAACCAAACCCTCTTGCTCACAAGAGACTGTCATAATCCAAGAACAAATACCAATATGGAGCGCGCCTCTCTCTGCTAACATTCATGTTATACCAAGTTTCCACACACTTTTTGACATACTTTTTTAGTATTTTTTTTGGAGAAAGCTCTTAAGGTGATGGTAACAAAGCAAGGTTCTGGGGGGAATACTGGTGTGGGAGGTGGTCTAGTATTCAAATGGCAGTATGGCAAGGAAGGGATCAGTATAGGGCCAGGGTTCTTTGGACCTTTGATGAGAGAAGATACTGATAGGAGTCAGGGGTCAAACAAGAAGGTGGGAAGTGGTGGAGTGGTGAGCTTCATAGTGGTGGTCAAGAATGGTGGAGAAGAGGGTGATGTTGAAGGGTAGAAGATAGCTGGAAAGAAAAAAGAGAAGACTGCAAGTGCTGGAGGAGTACTGTCTAGGAAAGGAAGGGATGGGGCTGGAGGGGGTGTGACTGGCATGAGAGCTGGGACTACTGATAGCAGCATGATAGCTAATCTAGAAAAAAATGCATGACTGCTGACAGGTGTGGGGGCAATGGTGCCATCACTAGCCCTGTTACACCATCAGACAGGTCCCCTATATGTATCTTTCCCAGGCCCCCAGTCTGCAAGAAGTTGAGCTCTGAATTTGTAGTTATACTGAGTTTCTGAAAGATAGTAATGACAGTGAAAATAGTTCTAGAGATACTCAAGAGGCAGTTGAAAGATGTGGCATCTATGAAATTCTTGAAGGGGCTGAAAGGGGTTGGAAGTTGGCTTTGTCAAATAAAAGTACTTAGTGGATACATTGGCTAATGGAGTGACAGTTGATAAGATAGTAGTACCAATGATGAAGTACTGGAGATAGAACTCCAGAGTGGTATATTTGGTAATTAAGAGGGTCCCAATTGTGTTGATGGAGGAGATGAGGAGTTGAATTGAAGCGTGATGCAGGTGTATAGCAATATAGTAGATGTGGGATTCTAGATATAAGAGAGAATAGTATTTAGGACAGAGAATATAGGAGTGAGGTTGCAGGTAGCAGGGAAGAAGATGACAGAAAAGACAAGGAACTGGTACATAGTATTGAAGTGGAAGCCATTCAAGTGTAAGATATTGAGAGTGAAGACAACTGAGAAGAAAGAGAGGATTTGCTAACAGTACTATATAAAATGGAAGGAGCTGTAAAGAGGAGAGTAAAGATCTGGAAAGACTTTGAGAGTGTGACTATAGTGGAGAAGATAGATGACAAGAAAGTATAAGTGGATAAGAAGATATGAGCAATGATGCAGGAGAGGCATATATAGAAGAAACTGCTAAAGAGTTATAAGGAGAAGTCTGGTGTGGGGATAGTGCAGCCTCCTGGGTACATGGGGGGTCTGGAGATCTCTCAGTATGCCCCTCAGCACAAGAAGATCATTGGGGAGGATGAGCCTGAGTTCTGTATTGAACTGGATGAGGAGAAGGAGACCTGAGTTGAATAAGTGGAGACTCTGAGTAGCGGGATGATACAAAGGGCTGAGGGGGGAGATATCATGATGAGGGGGGCTCAGAGTGTGAGGTTTGGGGTCCTGGATGCTGGGCAGGGAGGTGTAGTAGTTGGGGTTAAAGAGGAGAGACTGGCCAAGATTGAGAAGAAGAGCACTATGAGAAAGGAGGGATATAAGGAGGTAAGAAGGCCAATGATCCTCGATATGGGCTGTATTGGAGAAGAAGTGTGGATGTTAAAAGTATTTAATAATATAGCAGTAGATAAACTAACTGAAGTAGATTTCTGATTCCTTGGAGAGGAGGAGTGGCAGAAAATTCTAACTAGAGAGAGAATAGTAGAAAGACTACTATCAGAAATGCTGGTAGGTATACTGGAGGAGAAAGGATATAAGATTGATGTGAGGAGGGAGGCTGAGTTGAGAGAGGCAGCAGGGCAAGTAATCAAGAGGTGTTGGGTGGAGAAGGATGGGGCTGAAATAGGTAATATTAATCAAGATTATGAGTCAATGAATATACATCAATTAGTTACTTGCAATCACAGATTAGGAGTGAGCAGAGAGGTCTTACATTGTATATAGATGCTAGTTCTAGACATTTAGTGCCAATGACATTTGCACCTCTATGCAATTTATATACACTAGAGAGACATATGCTGCTTACACCCTGGCCACTCAGCAGAACAACTCAGTTACCCACTTTACTTCTTACTCACTCTACCGCTCATCTCTCTTTTTTTCTCACATACCTCAAGTTGTTAACACTTGTATCCTGTGCCGATTCGACCCCTCTTCATATGACCAACATGAAGTCAGCTCTCCAGCATGCCCACATCACATCAACCTCCCTTTCATTGAGTGAGTTCTATGCTTCCTCTGCGATTGTTCCACAGAAGATGCCATTGATGCAGTTTGTGTAGCATCTTACCTTGCAGATATTCAATCCCAAACCATCAAGGAGGACACCATAAGCAGTTCTGCCACATGTCACTCAATGCATATTTCCACCCATGCGGTGTCCAAATGGCCTGGCCCTACACCCTCCCCTGTCTTATGACATTATGGACCATTTTGCTGAACAAGACTGCCGGCTTGATGACCTCTTCAACCTATTCCACTAAGACCACAATTCTGCCCCTCAACCGATTAATTCAGTGCAACCTTCTTCTACTAACAGTAGAGTCTCCCTCGACTGTGCTGCTGCCTCATTCTCTGCCACACTGTCAGCTGCCCCTCCTCTGCTCATCCCATCAGATCCTGATGCATTGGCTGGTGAGTTTCCATCTCTTTCTTTACTGGCCACAGTCATACAGAGCATCAATCTCTCCTTGAAATACAGCCATGTCAACCAGCGCCTGCTGGCCATAGTGATCGATAACTTGTTCCCAGCAATGGCACTTGGTTGACTACTGGAACGCCACCTGACATCAGGAGTCCCAACATGGGACCACTAATTCGTTGAATCCCTGGATGATTCGGGTACACACATCATCACCAAGAAAGCTACATCTCTATCCAAGGACCTCCCCGATATCCCCACCTTCATCTCCAGTTTACTCACCTACTTTGGCATCATCCATGATACCCACCCAGGTCTGACTGAACCCACATCATTCCTCTCTTACACTATCAACTTTATCTCTTTTGCAAGAACATTGCTCTGGCATGCCCTTCTCAACTATCACATTGCCTTCTATAAAAAATGCATTGCTGAAGTCACCCATGTTGGCATCTCGACTGAATGGTGCCATGATTGGGCCAAATGTGACCCTGACTTATTCATGTCCCTGAGTCTCCATCAGAAGCTGCTGGTACCTGTTTCAACTGTAGCTTCATTTTCCAAAGGATTATCTCACTTGCACCAGATCTCTCACTCAACTCACACCAATTGCAGCCCCAGTACCTCCAAAATCCTGCCAGTATGTCACAACTACAATGGATCCCTCTTTGATAGCACCCCAATGTGAGATCCTGGCTAACGCTGGTGTAAGTGCATCTATGCACATATATTCCTGAAATGTACCTTTGACTACCCCTGGTAAGACTGCTCTGACAATCTCTCGAAACAACCCTAAGAACTTGCCCCTGACCATGCGATACCCACCAGCAATACCACTCTCCAACTGGCTCCAAATACCTTTCTCCATTACCCCCTCTCCAAGCCCTTCACTGCCACTTCCTCCAAAATCCAGGCTTGCTTTCCTCTACTTACTACTGCCCTTCAACTGTCTGCCTGGTCACAAGTCCTTGCCACATACCCAGACCAGGACCTCACCCATGCTGCCATCGATGCCATCTCTCAAGGTATTCTCATGGGCTTCAATGGTACTCGATGTCATCATATCAGCTCTAATCACCAATCCAAGATCATGCATGCTGAGGCAGTCTCCATGGACATTGCATGGAAGGTAGCAGCAGGTCATATCTGTGGCCCATTCCCAACCCCACCATTTCCCTTATTCCACTCCTCACCCCTGGGCGCAGTCACTAAGAAGAATTCATCATCCAAATGGCGATGCATCCACGACCTCTCCTGGCCTCGACATGGCCCTTCTGTCAATGCTGATATTGATACAGATGCATTTCAAATGTCTTACATATGCTTCAATGTTGGACTAGACCTTATTTGGCACTTCAGCTAGGGCTGCCTACTATCTAAAGTCGACCTTGCCGATGCATTCCATCAGATATGCATCCACTCCTCCGACTGGGAATTACTTGGATTCAAATGGCAGGATAAATATTATTTTGACCACTGCCTCCCATTCGGCACTAGCTCATTCTTGTTCCTATTCAACATCTTCACTGAACTGCTTACATAGATTGCTCACCAACAAGGCCTCTGTCATCTCCTCTATTACATAGATGATTTCATCCTCACTTCACCATTCAGCAACCTTCCCCTCACCTCTTCCAACCTCTCTCAGTTCCTTCACCTCTGCCACCACCATGGATGGTCAACACAGCCACAGAAAATCATTGATCCATTGATATGTATTGTCTTCCTGGGTATCAAATTAGATACAGACACCATGGAGGCCTGTCTTCCAGCTGGGAAATTTACTGATATTCTAGATAAACTCCACTGCTGGCCCCCCCAATGCTCTTGCTCTCGACCACAGCTTCAATCCCTCATTGGGTCATTGAGCTTTGCCTGCAAAATTATTCTGCCAGGCCATCTATTTTTGCAGTATTTTATCAACTGCTTGACAAGCAACCATTCTGCCATCCCACTTGATGATGAATTTCAGGCCAATATTCAATGGTGGCTCACATTTCTACCACACTGGAATGGGGTTTTGGTTTTCCACTCTGTGGACTGGACAGCCACTCCAGATGCTTGTGTATGGACAGATGCTAGCGGCAATATAGCTCTGGGCACCTACTTCGAAGACAAATGGTTCATACCCCCCTGGTCCTCCACAATGCAACACCTTGACATTCAATTCAAAGAATTATATGCAGTCATTCTGGCTGCTGCTACATAGAGCCCACATTGGACTTCTGCTGCATCTTACTCCACACCGATAACTAGGCCATCTTTCACATCATTAACTCTGGCACCGCCACTAACCCCACCCTCCTCGAACTGCTACGCCACATCTCTCTACTGACAGCTCAATACACCTTCTATTTCTATGTGACATATGTCTCGTCTCAAGACAATGGCATTGCTGACACCCTCTTATATGCTGATATGGTCTGTTTCTGCTCTCTTGCCCCTCTGTGCAGTTGCTCCCCACACTGATAGGGTCCACTGACACTCCTGCCTTCTACCCCTTGTGGCCTCCTTTCTTCAGTTCAGACTGGCAAGTTCGACATGCCAATTGTACTCATCTGGCCAGCAGAGCTTCCTCCAATTTTGCACCCTTTACACTCCAACTGACCATCCCACCCTCCCTGCATCCAAGCTAGTGTTGATGCATTGGTTATGCTTGCTGGCAATTCATCACCTTGCACTGACCACTATTAAGAAGTACCTCTCTGCCATTCATTCACTTCACATCGTCTCCAGTCTGCCTGATCCACTAGTGGGGCTTCAACAACTGCCCAGAGTTCTTCATGGCATCAAACGGTGGTTGGGCACTCAACCCACATGATCCCAACTCCCTTTCACATACAACTGCCTCTGCTGCCTACTCCCACACCTCCAACTGAATGGTAATGCCTCTGACCTCATGTTCGTGGCTGCTATCATACTCACCTACTTTGGTTTCCTCTGGTCTGGGGAAATTACTTGGGACCAACCCTTTGACTCGATTATGCCTGTATCCTGGGGTTACATGTCCTTCTGCCCCTCCCTCGCCCTCCCCTCCCACATCATCCTCACTCTTTCCTTTTCTAAGACTGATCCTTTCTGTTGTGGTGCCTCGATCTACATTCTGCAGGCACCCCCTGGTGTTCCCTGCACAGTCACCCTACTTCACTGACTATTTCTTTTCTCTCTGGCACCTGATACCACCCCACTCTTTTCCCTGCCTGAGCGGCAGGTGTTCTTCTAGCATTGGCTAGTGGACCACTTGCAATCTTTGTTACCTCATATTGGTCTTTATGCTGAACATAGCCTTCGGATAGGCACTGCATCCGATGCCACAGTGGCAGGTCTGGCTGAGTATGAAATTCAAATCTTGGGCCATTGGTCAAGTAATGCATTCCACTCTTACATTTATATGCCTATCTTATGCATTCTTTCTCTGCCACCGTCCCTGACCCCCATCTTCATTCCTAATTTGCCCTGACCACTCATTGGCCCGACTTCTCATCAACTCCATAACTGCTTGTCATCCTACCCCGCTGTACCACCTGCACCTATTCCTATTGACTGCTCATCATCCTACCCCACTCCGCTGCCCGCACCCATTTTATCGACCGCCCATCGACCTCTTCACCCCACCCAACCTCCCAAATTCTCATCAACCACACAACTGTTCATCATCCTACCCCACTGCACCACCTGCGCCTGTTTCTAATGACCACCTGCCACTCAACTATTTTCTCCTCCTCTCCTGAGTTCCTCACATTCCCTCTGCTCTCCCTTATCTTTCTCATGGCATCTTGCATCTTCCTTCATTTCGGACATTTATTTGGGCTGGATTTTATTGCCCTTTTTCTTTTCGTACCCTTTCCTTTATGGGACTTCCCAAATAAGACATATATATATATATATATATAC
>RQIL01001710.1:0-13570 GCA_003951145.1 Jimgerdemannia lactiflua
GAAAAAGAAAAAAAAAAGAGAAAGGAAATAGTCATATATCTATTTATTATATAAAAGATTTTCTGTAATACTATACTCAGTATAAGCTTTATAGAAAATGTGATCATACACCCAAAATTTATTTTGTACTTATGTGATTATATGGTTATGATAATATGATCATGTGTCCATAATGTAAAATTACTCACTCTTTGCATACTCACTATGCACAATGATGATACACTATAACTAGACAATGAATTCTCAATATTTGAAAAAGCTCATAGCTTCATCATTATATATATAAAACAAAATGGTGTTGAATTCATTCTCAAAGACAAATATTATATATAGTAGCTATATTAAAGCAGGCTTTATATGCAGAAAGTAAGGCAAATTCTGAGAAAAAAGCAAAGTATATGATATCTTGAACTGGTTGTCCATTTATAATCTAGATTAGTTATTAAGTATCTGTTAAAAAAATTCATAATAATTTATACAAACCTAATCCATGTCTATGGTAATCCTATTGCTATTAACACAATTGTCATTACTGCTTCAATAATCATTACTGATTCAAAAATCATTGTTGATCCAACAAATATTACTGATTCAACAATCATTGCTAATCCAACAATCATTGCTAATCAATCAGCTGCTCCCACAGTTATTGATATCTCAATCAATACTATATCCATAATTATTGATCTTAATAAAAATAATATTACTAAATCTGTAGGTAAATGTGCCATGCAGTATATTTATATCAGATTTATTAAATACAGTTTTTCGGAATCAATCAGTAATATTTTTGAACAACTATCAGATAAATATCATTTCAGAGTTGTTGGGCTGATTAAGAAGATGGCCACTTAAACTCTACAATATGGTGTGATATCAGACATTACTACTTATAAATGTTGTATTCAATTTAATGTATCTGATATGTATACCACTTTCAAAACAGGTGACAAATCTAAGCAGGAGACTAAAGAAAAAGCTTGATGTTTATATTCTATAAGATATTATTTCAGATAATAACTATGACTTTCAGTCTCTTATAGTAGCCATGTATAGTAATGAAGAATAATGACTGCATATTAAATGAAAGATAAAAATAAAGTTGGATTAATATATCAAGACTTACCATTATCAGCTAAGATATGATATTGATAGAATTAGTAAAATTCTAACAGAATGGAGTCTCTATATCTTCTATTAAATCATGGATTTTACTTGCCTAATTGCTTGCAAATTACTGCAGATACCTTCAAGGCTCACATTGTCATATTTATTAAGAAAAGTTACATTTTTTTATCATTCAATAGTGTAACGTGCCTCGCTCAATAGAGGCAAATTACAGGATTGGGCAGCTGTGTAGATTGGCTTGAGCCCCCAGTTACTTTGTCAAAAAGCAACAAAATGTTCAGATAATATGTATAGGTTCTTCCTGTGTTGGTATTTAGTGGTATAATATTCAACAGCTGGAGACTTTCTGCAATAGATCGATTTCCTAATTTGGTGACGTTCTTGGGTAGTGTGGTCTGTAGGATAGTCTCCTGTGAATGGATTTCCTTCTTGGGCGATGGTGGATAATTCATGTCACTCAGCGATCTTGAGTAATCAGGCAGATTTCCTTATAAGCAGGCTCTCTGGGAATCTGATCAGGTGGGTTTCCATAATAGTATGGGTTCTCTGGTTGCAGGATATTCATAACAGTAGTCAACAGATGATTAGGTTTCCTTAATGGTGCAAATTGAGCAATGGATGTATTTTTTCGAGCAATGTGGCTAAGCAGATAATATGGGTTACTTGAATGATGCAGACTGAATGAGGCAGTTGGAATGAGGCAGATTGAGTGGCATTGGCTTGAACAATGTGGATGAACGATGCAGTTGAATGATAGGATTGAACAATGTGGATTGGCAGAATGTGATGGATTGGCAGACTTCTTGAATGGTGGCTTATTTCTTAAGCAGCAGATATCTCAAAAATGGTAGACTGAATGAGGCAGATTGGCAGAGCATGGCAGATTGTCAGACAAATTGTAGAACAATGTGGACTAGACAAGGTGGATCGGCAGTACATGGCAGATCAGCTGACTTAGACATGGGCTTTCTTGGACTTTGGCTGGCAAAGTTACATCAGGACTGCTTTGTTTATGTGAAATTCACTGCAAAGGTGCATCAGGACTGGCTTTGAGGTAGATTCCTTTAGCCTTCAAAGTTACATCAGATGACTGGCTTTAAGAGGCAGATTCTTAACTGGCTGATTTCTCTTGAAATAGGCAGCAAAGTTCTTCACTCGAACTTGGCACCAAAACTGAGAAATGATGAACTTCTTATATCAGAAAGTGGACCAGAGTGAAAATGTGATACCAAGCTCACAATCTTCTAGAAGAGACTCTAGAGTGGGCATTTCTCCTAAGTGTTGCAATCCAATCTTTAGGATCAAGTAGCTTTTGGCAGGCATATCCCTCAATGTATTGTAGGCAGACTTGTCTTTTGCTTTGGATTCAATTATGGACTGAGGTTTATTCACTCTTATCTCTGGGATATTTTAAACATTTTTAGTTGCTATCTGGTTGCTATCTGGCTAATTATAGAATTCTATTTATGTTAGGTATTTATGGTTTTGATAATTGTGTGCAGATCTAGCACAAGTGTACAGGTCCAGTACAAGTGTATAGGTCCTGCACAGATATACCTTATCTGGTAGTCTGGCTATTTATACAGTTTTCCACAGCAATGGTTGCTGTGCAGGTTACTATGCTATACTAATATTCATGTCATCTGGTTTGTTCACATCATCTGTCAATAATTCAGGTGGTATGTTTTTGAGATTTGTCACATTAGCCCCCACTAAAGGATGGTCTGTCCCAGACTATCCTTTAGTCATTATTCCAATAGGCATAGGCATCTTCTGCATCAATACCTACACCATTGTCTTCATCTGTATCTGGATTACTCTATTCGGCAGGTTCTTCTTCTTCTTCTGGGAATAGGATTTCGATATAATTGATGATACTCAGGTAAGTGGCAAGGTTATTTCCTCGTATATTATACCAGGAGAAGTGTGCCTGCATCAAAGCTATGGTGTTTCGTTTGTAGAGAGTATAGAGTCTGTCTGCAGCAGTGACATCCCTTCTTGATAAAACTATGGTGTTCCCAATGTAGGTTTGTTTTGGGGCTGGGAGGTTCTGCATTTGTTCACCAATTGCATAGTGTGCCTGGAGTTGTTGAACTTGAAGCAAACATCTGGCCAGGACAAGATTCTCTTAATGGGTCCGAATCTTTTGGAGGGTATTTCCATTAACTTTGAAAGGAGCTAAGGACAAGGGTCTGGAGGCGTTGATCTATCCTCTGAGTCATGGTTTGTGCAGGTATATCTTGAGCCAATTGATGTGAACTGAAGTTCTCAAGATTCATCCATCCATGCTTCTTATATAGATGCTGATTCCTCTGATGTTGTGTACAAGATAAGGTCCTTCCCATTTTGGTTCCAGTTTGGTTGCAAAGTTTGTTTCAATCATGCTTTTCCAAACTAGGACTTGATCTTCAATCTTGATCTTCTGATTCTTCTGCTTCTGGTCATAATACTTCTTTTGTCTCTCCTGGGCCTTGATAATCTGGTTTTGGGCATCTTTTCACAGCTGATCTTCTTTTTCAAGAAGCTTTCTGAGGTTCTCATGGTCAGCAGTTCTGGTCTTCTTGGCAAAATCATTTCAAAGGGCTTTTGTTTGGTTGAGGCAGCAGGGGTGTTTCAGATTTCCCTCAGGATTTCAGGTAAGCAGAGATCCCAATTGGTAGGGTTAACCTTAGCAAGGTCTTTCTTAATGGTCTGGTTCATTCTTTTTGTCATTCCATTGTTTTGCAGATGATAAGAGGTGGTCCTTTTCAGGTGGATCCCATGAATTTGTACATAACTTGAGATTATGTTATTCACAAATTCAGTTCCTCAGTCAGAGATGAGCTCTTCAGGGGGTCCATATTGGTGGAGGTGTCCATCAATGGTCAGAGCATCTGCAATCTCCATGGGGTATGCTTTGGGCCATTTGGTCAGATGTTCAACAAATACTAGGATGTATCTGTTTTGTTTTGGTGTTACTGGCAGGGGTCCAATTACATATATTCCCCATTTTTGGAATATGTGAGTGGATTGGGGAATCAGTTGCAAAGGGGCTTGATAGTTCTTCTTTCCTTGGTACTTCTGGCAGGTGTCACATTTCTGGATGATGTCTCAGACTAGTGTCCTGAGGTGGGGCCAGTGTTGATAATTTTTTCGAATCTTGTTTTCTGTATTTGTCTGTTCTTGGTGGGTTTTCTGGTATTCTTGTTGGATGAGATCTTCTTGCTCCTTGATGGTCATGGGAACTTCTTTGAGAGTGCAGTTCCAAGGTACACCTTTCCTTTGGTTCATTGGGTCACAGGAAAGAACATCAACATTGTTGTGAGTTCTTCCTGCTTTGTGGATGATATTGATTTCATAATCTTGGAGGATAAGGATCCATTGGGCAAGGATTCCAGTGGGGTCTTTTTGGTGCAGTAACCATTTGAGAGCTGCATGATCTATAATCAGGGTGAACTTTCTTCCAATGAGGTAATGTTTGAATAAGGTGACCATATGACTACAAGGTATTCCAATTTGATACTTTCATATTGGTCTGCTGCTTGTTGGTAGCTCTGCTTGCATAATCACATGGTGCTGTTTGTCAGGTCCTTCTTGTGCAAGGATTGCTCTGAGGCCATTCTTGGATGCATCAGTATAGAGAATGAAAGGTTTCTGCAGATCTGGTTGGACTAGGATTGGTGCTGAGGTCAGGCAATGTTGTAGTTTTCAGAAGGCTTCTTCCTGTGGTTCTTTCCATTGGAACAGTACTCCTTTCTTCAGTAAGGTTCGGATTGGGGCAGAGATTTTGACAAATCCCTTGATAAATCTTCTGTAGTAGGATGTAAGCATCAGGAAGGATAGGGCTTCCTTTGGGGTCTTGGGGACAGGGAAGATGTTGACTTTTTCAATCTTCTTGGGGTCTGCATGTGTTCCATCTTTAGAGACTATGAATCCAAGGAATTTGAGCTTCTGTTTACCAAAGTAGCACTTCTTTGAGTTAAGTCTCAGGTGGTTTTGTTGGGTGAGTTTAAAAAACTCTTCAAGGTCTCACATGTGGTCTTCAAAATTTGCTGAGTAGATATTGAATCACCCATATAAAAAATCAGGCAGTAGTGGATGAGAGGGGCATATAGTGAGTTCATCAGTCGCTGAAAAGTTGGGAGTGCAATGCAGAGTCCAAAGGGCATTCAGAGGTACTCAAACAATTTTCCTAGGGCAAGGAAAGCTGTCTTCTGAATGTCTTTGGAGTCCATCAGTATCTCATGGAATCCTGCAAATAGATCCATACTGCTGAAGTATCTTGCATTTTGTAGCTGGTCCAGAAGGTCATCAATTTTGGGCAAGGGGTATGCTTCTTTTTTGGTTACTGTGTTGAGTTTTCTGAAGTCTACAAAAAGTCTCCATCCTCCTTTCTTTGGTACTATAAGTATAGGGCTGGCCCAAGGGCTGGTAGAGGGTTGGATGACTCTATAGTCTAAGAGTTCCTGTATATGTTCTTTTTCGAATGTCTTCAAGTGGTGAGGTAACCTGTATGGTTTCTGTTGGATGGGTGTTGCATTTCCTATATTTATACTGTAGTGGTATGATGGGTTATATGGCAGATTGCTATAGTCTATGGTGAAGATGTCCTGATATTTATGAAGGAGTTCAGTCAAATATTGTTGTTGCTGAGGGGTCAATTCTTCTCCAATGTTTGTGGAAGGCTTCACTTTCTCCTGTGTCGCAGAGGGGCCTTTCCTTTCTTCTGTGACCTTTTGCCATTTCCCTGTAAGTTTAATTCATAAACTTCTCTCTGTGTTCAGTTGAGGTAAGGCCCAAGGTGTCCAATGATGGTTCCTTTTGGAAAGATGATGTTGTCCCAGCTTGTGTTGGTTGCTTGGGAGTATATTGGATTCATCTTGTTAGGAAAAGTATACCCTTCTATGTACAGATTTCGGATTTCTTCATTGGGTTCAAAGAAAAGATTCCTGGGGTCTGGTGGTGGAAAGATTTCGATGGTGGTTTGCTCTCCTGGCTCAAGGATGAAGTTCTGGTGAAGCTTTACTTGCTGGCAGAAAACTTGCTGAGAGGCATTTGCTTTGAATCAGCTGACCTGAAGGAGATGTACTTCCTTCTTATCTGAGCTTCCAAATTCTTTGGTTTGTCTGGTTCCTTGAGTGAGCTTGGGTACTTCTTACAGCTGAGGAGTCTTGTATTTGAGGAAGACTGCCTGTGTAATTTTATCTCCTTTGTTGATTCAAATCTATTCACTACTTCCATTTCTTAAGATGACATTGATTTCGCCTGTGTATCCTGAGTCATTGGTTCCTCTTAGTGGAAAGGCCTTCAAGGGCTAGTCCAGACCTTGAGGTCAACTGGATGTAAGTTCCTTTTGGTGGTTGCATGGCAATACTGGTTCTGATGAGCTTTGTACATTCAGGGCCCATGGTAGTGTCATAAAGACTGCTGAGATCATAGCCAACATCTTCCTGGTGTGTCTTTTTCGGTGGGATTGCATTGGGATGAAGCAAGGTGAACTGTGCAATATTCTTGCCAAGTGTAGGCTGTCCATGGGCTGAGGCTCCTGTGGCAATGGATCTCCAACCTCTGATGTCTAAGTGGGGCCATCTTGCTCCAGTAGAGGGGTCTCAAAGGTAATTGATTCCTCTTTTTCCAGTGGGGTCCAGGGCTTCCATGAAGTTGATAACATCATCTATCTATCCTTGGTGAGTTGCATGGTGAATGAGAGCTAGGATATCTTCTGCTAGGTCATATATTTTGAGAACCTTCCTTATAGACTTCTTCTTTTTCTCCTTTCAAATCTGGGCTCAGTCATCTCCTCTTTTGAGTGTATGTACAATCACATCCTTGCTAAGATAGATCTTTTTATGTTTATAAGGCCAGCATCTTGGATGCTTTCCATGATGGCAACATCTCATGGCTTGGAAGTGTTTCTTTCTTTCTTCGATTTCTCTTAGCTTCGGAAATCTGCATCCATTCACATCATACTTTGGTGGGAGAGTAGAGAGGGGTTTTACTTCTTTTTAGGTGTAGAATCCGACCCCATGTCTTCTTTTCACAAGTGAGGTGGTGGATTCTTGGAATGAGGTTCCTTCTGCAATAATTTTTGGAGATCTTGGCTCAAGGGGCTGTCTGACTTGCAGGTCCAATATATGGCATTGATAGCAGTAGTCTCTTGGTGAGTAGAAAATGACTTGATGAGGGCATCTGCCTATTCAGAAGGCTTTTTCTTGGTGAGTTTCAGGTCATAGGATGACTGGCTGTGAGCTGAGTCCTGCTTCTTCTTCACTCCAGGGAGTGTTGTCTTCTTCTTCCTGAGGTTCCCAATTCGGATCATCCCATGAAACAACTGTGGGGAGCTCTTCATTTTCAGAAATACTGTCATCTTCTTCTTCTGGAGGCTGGTCCCAAATTGCTTGAATTTCAGCTGCTTCAGTTTTGGGATTGGGCATTACTTGTACATGACTTTTTGGCTGAGTATTGTGAAGGCATCTCTTCCTTCTTATCCTGCAGTCAGGACATGTAGTACCAGGACACTTTCGAATTCCTACATATCTAGATGAGTGTTCCTCACATTTCTGTCTTTGGAGGCATTTGATGCATCCTCTGGCTTCTCCAGCAATGGCTCTGATTGTGATGGGGATAGTATCTCAAGCCCACACATTATCTTCTGGTCTGTCTTCTACCATGTTGATTCAGGGCCTCAGTCTGGGGTCATTATCATTTTTGGAGTCCTCCTCTTCTTTCTCTTCAGTGGTGGATTCTTCACTGCTGGCATATTCTTCTTGAATGGTCACCTTATTCTTCTTCTTTGATGGCTCGAAACTAGTAACCTTGACTCAGTACTTTTTTCCTCTATAGTCGAATTTGAGTACTTGTTGGCCAATGTTGACATCTGCATTCATCTCCTTCATCCAATTGGTGCCAAGAATCATATCATATGTGACAGCTTCAGTCACAACTGCCTTGGGGATGGCAAACTGAATGTGTCCAAGAGTGATGGTGATGTTTTGGACCTCTCCCAGGGGTTGAGTTCAGGCTCCATCTTCTACTATTATGCTGAGACTAGAGGGTCCATCAATGGGCCATTGAATGCTGTCTAGGAATTTCTTAGCAATGACACATATAGCTGCTCCAGTGTCAATGAGGATTTTCGCCTTCTGGCCTCCAATTTCTCCAAACAGGTAGGTGCTGACATACCTTTCTGCAGCTTGCACTGCTGGGGTTGCTGGCTCTTCTTGAGGGATGGGGACTCTTCCTGTATAGGATCTGGTGGTTTATAGTAACTTGTTTCTTACTCTAGCAGATGTCAGTTGAAGGAATTGCAAGAGTGGGACTTCCATCTTGACTTCTTGGATCTTCTTCCAGGCTTCATTGTAGATGTCCTGAGGCATGGTATTTGGGATATATTTCTTCTTGGACTTTGGAGTCTTGGATTTCACTTCTGGTTCTTCTCCCACCTCTTCATTGGTAGTTTCTGGTAGAGGATCTTCTCCATTAATAGTAGCTCCAGGAATGAAGAGTGAAGGAGAATGGGGAGGTGTATCAACCTGCTCTTCTTCATCTTCATCTTGAATAATTCTTCTGCTTGCTCTTTTGTGTGGTTTTCCTACTGCTCTGGGGTGGCCTACTGCTCTCTTTCTCTTTTCTGCTGGATAGACTGTTTCTCTGTATTCTGCATTGGTTGGGTACAAGTCTAAGTCACTGTATTCTTCACTGTCACCCTGCTCATAGTCTTCTACTGGGTGAACTTCTGTTCTTTTGTTTTGGGTATCCTTTCAGTTTGATGGTTCAGAGTTCCTTGAACTGCCTTGATTGTTACATTTGGGGGCATAGTGTCCTTGCTGTCCACACTTGTAGCATTGGACCTCTGCTCTATCTCTTGAAAGATAGTTTCGACTATCAGAGGATGGATAGTTCTTCTGGTAATCCCGATTTTTACATGGAGGGTACCTTGGCTGATAGTTCCGATTTTCTTGAGGAGGATTCCTTGGCTGGTAGTTCTGATTTTCATGTGTGGTGAGCCTTTCAATCTGCCCAACCAGTCTGTCTACTTTCGAATTGAGGTCTTGAATCTCATTCTTGCCCTTCTTCCATTCTTTGCTGGGCTTTTCTTTTGATTCTCCTTGAAGGATTCCTTGCAGGGTCTTAACCAAGAGGTCCTCCTTGTCTTCTTTTCGATTATCAGTCCAGGTGGTTCCTTGTTTGACATCAAAGTATCCTTGGGCTGTGTCTACTTGCTATTCAGGCTTCCTAATGCCCAGAGTTCAGACATGTCGAGCAATGTTGGGTGGGATTCCATTCATGAAGGTCATTGGACTGATGATGTCTTAATTGGCAGCATTGAATCCAGCATCATGCATTCTTTTCTGAATTCTGATGAAGAAGGCTCTTGGGGATTCTCCGAGTTTCATCTTCATTCCCATGAAGGATTCTTGAGCTTTGTGGCAAGTTTTGTTTCCTGCATACTTTTCAATGATCCAGTATTGTATGGCCTCATATTGTTCTTCTTCTGATCTTGCATTCTCTATAATATCTCCTAGGTCTGTGTTGACATCATTTGCAGTTCTAGTGAAGATGTCTTTGGCAGGTCTCTCAGTTGTGCTTTGAAGACATTGATTTGTCTTTAGGTTGACAAATCTCTCAGGGATGCTATTCATTCGATTGCATCTATGAATTCTCTTGGATCCTCCTCTGGATATCCTGCAAATGTGAGTTGTATTGTGCCCATTTCGTTGTCACTGTCCTCTGATTCTGATTCAGTTTCTGGCTCTGATTTTGAGTTGTTGGCTGTTGATGGATATGAACTTGAAGGTGAAAGGGATCGGGGGAATGGTGCTCTTCTCAGTACTACTCTGGGGATCCTTGTGGGTTGGATTCTTGGGATTGGGGTTGCTGGTCTGGGTAAATCAGGGAAGACTCTTGGAGGGAATCTTTCAAGATGATTGTTGAGATCTTGGATGAGATTGTCAAATACTTGATTGGTGTTATCTACTTCATCTGATATAAGCTCATCAAAATCTCTGATTGGTGTATCTGCTGGTGGTACTGGTGGAGCATTTCGTACAGTGCTGGCTTCTGCAATGTCAGATTCTTCTAATGCTGAGTGGTATCCAATTCTCGAGATAATTATGTTTCTACCTGTCCAAACACTTTGTAGAGCTGAGATTTTTTCTCCTGTAGTAGCTGAAATTGGTACAGTGTCAAAGGATGCAGTGGTGCTGGGCTCCAGGTTGAAGGTTGGGTTCTGTGAGCTGAAAAGTTATGTAGATTGCTGGTTTGAAATCTTCCTAGTTGAACCCCCAAATGTAATGTGCCTGGCTCAATAGAGACAAATTACAAGATTGGACAGATATGTAGATTGGCTTGAGCCCCCAGTTACTTTGTCAAAAAGCAACAAAATGTTCAGATAATATGTATAGGTTCTTACTATGTTGGTGTTTAGTAGTATAATATTCAACAGCTGGAGACTATCTGCAAGCAATCGATTTCCTAATTTGGTGATATTCTTGGGTAGTGTAGTATGTAGGATGGTCTCCTGTGAGTGGATTTCCTTCTTGGGTGACAGTGGATAATTTGTGTCACTGGTAATCTTGAGTAATCAGGCAGATTTCCTTATAAGCAAACTCCAATCAGGTGGGTTTTCTTAATAGTGTGGGTTCTCTGGTTACAGGATGTTCATGATGGCAATTAACAGGTGATCAGGTTTCCTTAACAGTGCAAATGGAGCAATTGATGCATTTTTTTGAGTAATGTGGCTAAGCGGTCAATACAGGTTACTTGAATGATGCAGACTGAACGAGGTGGTTGGAATGAGGCAGATTGAGTGGCATTGGCTTGAACAGTGTGGACAAATGATGCAGTTGAATGATGCGGTTGAACAATGCAGTTAAATGATGCAGCAGATCGGTGGACTTCTTGAATGGCAGCTTATTCCTTAAGCAGTGGATATATTGAAAATGGTGGACTGAACGAGGTGGATCAACAGAGTATGGTGGATCAGTGGACAAATTGTAGAATGATGTGGACTAGACAAGGCAGATTGGCAGTACATGGTGGATTGGTGGACTTAGACATCGGCTTTCTTGGACTTCGGCTGGCAAAGTTATATCAGGACTGTTTCATTTGCACAAAATTCACTGCGAAGGTGTGTCAGGACTGGCTTTGAGGCGGATTCCTTTAGGCTTCAAAGTTATATTGGATGACTGGCTTTGAGAGGCAGATTCTTAACTGACAGATTTCTCTTGAAATAGGCAGTGAAGTTCTTCACTCGAACTTGGCAGCAAAACTGGGAAATGACAAACTTCTTATATTGGAAATTAGACCAGAGTGGAAATGAGGTACCAAGCACACAATCTCCTAGAAGAGGCTCTAGAGTGGGTGTTTCTCCTAAGTGTTGCAATCCAATCTTTAGGATCAAGTGGCTTTTGGCAGGCATATCTCTCAAAGTGTTGTAGGCAGACTTATCTTTTGCTTTGGATTAAATTTTGGACTGAGGTTTATTCACTCTTATCTCTGGAGTATTTTATATATTTGTTGTTGCTATCTGGTTGCTATCTGGCTAATTATAGAATGCTATTTATGTCAGGTATTTCTGGTTTTGGTACTTGTGTGCAGGTCCAGCACAGGTGTGCAGGTCCAGCACAAGTGTGCAGGTCCAGCACAGGTATGCAGGTCCAGCACAAGTGTACAGGTCCAGCACACGTATGCAGGTCCAGCACAATTGTGCAGGTCCTACACAGATATATCTTATCTGGTAGTCTGGCTATTTATTCAGTTTCCACAGCAATGGTTGCTGTGCTGATTACTATCTATGCTAATGTTCATGTTATCTGGTTTATTCACATCATCTGTCAATAATTTGGGTGGTATATTTTTGTGGTTTGTCATAATATAATAATAATAAAATTCTGAGATAAAGAAGCCTTGGTACTTGGTGGCTTCCCTCCACCCAGCGCCAAAACATCCATTAAGGAAATAGCAGTACTGGGTTGAACTCACACCTAGCACACAGTGTGGTAAGATCTTTATCAGTGTACTAAATATCCTTGGATTCTGACTGATACGTCCAAATATCCATTAACTCCTATATTTCAGAAAATATCACATAACTAAGGCATTTAGAGTTAACTTGCTTAAATGAAATATCAGGGCACAGCAATCAAATTAAGTGACCATCCAGTTTGTCAAAATCTTTAGAGTCATAGGGGATGATAAATCAAGGATGTTCAGGAGTATTATCCCTACTGATGGTTAAGGAGCTATGAGGGTGATTTTCATAGAATAAAGAGAAGTGGAAGCAATAAGGGCTAGAGCACAAACATGGGGGCAATATTCAGGAGGTGACAATCTTTGAGAAGATTGTAATAATTACTGCAGCTAACTAAATATGGACAATTATTACATTATGATCCTGAATAAGAGTAATGTTAAAAGGTCAAAGTGTATAGTATCCAAGGATTTGAAAAATAATATTAATACTACAATTTGTATTCTGCATTTCCCATGATCGCACTTTACTCTCTATTCAGGTTCCGTGACACTGCTTAATTGTGCAGATCTAGCTTCAATGGTCACATTATGGAATGTTAAGTTCTTCCAATTGAGGTGATGGTTCCTGAGACAAAAACATAGTTGGATTGCTGTTGTATATGTGGGCATTTGCAATTAAGAGAGACTTCATTACTAGTATAATGAGCAATAAAATTGCAAGAATATTTAGAATTGTTACAGTATAAATTATCAATATCATAGTAGGAAGAACATAACATAGCAACCAGAATTACTATGAAATTTGTATAAATAGTATAGGTAGTCAAATTAGGGTACATTGCATCCCCTGAAGGCCCATCTGGCCACACCTGCCATAGTTAGCAATACTGCACATTTTATAATTAGTCAGATATTAATCAGATTGCAATCATAAATATATGAATAAACCTCAGTCTGAAAGAGTTCAGATAAAATATCTTAAATAAATCTGAGACTGAATATTTAAGTCTAAACTTGAGAAAAAGCAAATGATAAATCTGTCTAAAAATACACTTAGGATAAATACCTACCAAGAGCTACTTAATCCAGAAAGAATTGCAATAATTAGGATAAATACCTACCAAGAGCCACTTAATCCAGAAAGAATTGCAATACTTAGGAGACATGCCTACCAATAAGCCACTATTAAAGAAAATTATAAGTTTTATTCCTCTAAGATAACTCCAGTTCTCTTGTCAATATCAATTGGTCTACTATTAAGTTCTAGAGAAGAACTTTGTCTGATTTGATAAAACAGTACAGTTTCTTTAATCAGAATACATCTGCTTCAGTAATGCTCTGCTTGGATGGCTACCAATTTCTAAAAAAGTTAGTATTTCCAGATAGTTCTCTATCTAGGCAATAATGCTTATTCTCACTATTACTGCAAGTAAGACATATACTTTAAGATAGTAATTTCTTATAATACTATATTTTCAATTAGGTTTTT
>RQIL01001721.1:0-13566 GCA_003951145.1 Jimgerdemannia lactiflua
CTCTTGCAAAGACCACTTTCCCACCCTTAACTTGTATCCTCCCCTCACTTCTGTCACAGATTATCTCCACTAATTTCCAACAGTGACCTCTCTGTGGGCCCCACCCTTTCTGCCACCCAGACATCAAGTCAACTATCAGTCCCTCCCACCTCACCATCTTCTTCTCCTTTGTCATCTGCCTTCTCTCCTCAAACACTGCCTGCCAATGATCTGTAAGCCCAACCCATATGGCCAATGCCCACCCCAGCATGAGCCATCTATCATCAATCCCCCCTAGTAATATTTTCTTTAATATCTCCCATTGACCATTCCCCCAACTCCTGTAGTACCCACCCAACCTACTCCCAACTGCCTCCCAAAACCCATCCAGTACCTCACACTCCCCAAGCCAGTGTTCTGGGGTCTGCACCACCCCCCCCTCCTGACCTACTCCATGATACTTCTCACACTCGAAAGCCCCCCCTGGGACCAGATGCCCTGACCTAAAGTTCAACATCACATTCTGCCTTAACATCCTCCACTACACCACCCACAATTTGGATGGTAACCACTTCCTTGCCTCCTTCCCCCAGGTCCACAGTCTTCTCCAGTCCAACTCTTCTCTAATCCCCACTTACTGCTACTCTTTCAGCCAAAGGTCCTGCCCTGTACCTCCCTGGCTTTCCACCCCATCCCCTAGATCAAAGTCCATAGTGGGCACTCCACCCAGCAGCAGTCTATGCCACTGCCACCCTCCTCTCTCCTGCTGCTCTGCCACAGCATGGCTCTCCCACCTGATGCCAATTCTATGTGCTCCCTCAGCCACCCCCCACCAGAACCCTCTATACTGAAGTCTTCTACTTCCTCCTCTCTCTACCAATGTTGTAAGGTCCCCAGAAGACTCCCAGGGGGCAAACCTAGCCTCCCACACCCTCTGCATCAGTGGGACTCATCCCCCCCCTTTCAGCATTGCCGCTCTCTTCAATCACCATGCCCGTAGGCAGTGCAGATGCTTCGAGAAGTCCACCAGTCCCAGACCCCCCTTCTCCACTGGTGTTGCCAAAACTTCCCACTTAATCTGACTTCAGCAGCCAGCCCAGATCCACTCCCTCACTAGCTTCAGCAACCTCTTGACAACCTAGGCTGGAAAGTCCAGATGGTATGCCACATACCACAGCTTCAGCATCCAGTAGATATTCAGAATATTCACCCTACCAGCCAGAGAGATGTGTTGCCCTCCCCAGCTCCTCAGTACATCTCTCCATATTTCCACCCTGGCCTCCCACCATGCCTTGGGTAGTACCGATCCATACATCGAGAGAAAAATCCCCAAGTATCGCACTGCCTCCCCAGGGGGGATGATTGTTCCAATAATGTCACCCCCCACCAGACCCTTCTCCAAGACCATCATCTCACACTTATGCCAGTTCAGCTTCTGCCCAGAGCACTGTTCATACCATCCTACTGTCTCCTTAAGCTCCACAACATCCACAATGGTGCCCAGGTCCACCACCATATCATCAGCAAAGGCCCCCACTTTCCAGTTCATACCCAGAACTGTTAGCCCTTCAACCCTCCTTCTGACTCTATCCAGCAATGGCTCCAAGGACAGCACATACAGAACAGGTGACAGGGAGTCTCCCTGGGAAACCCCCCACCCAAGGGGGAAGGCCACGGGACTCTTTTACCTGGACCAATTTCGGGGCAAGCAGCTAAGCCACTGACCGTCAAAACTTTCAAACTTCCGAAGGGAACTACACGCCGACAGTACACTGCCCCCTGGGGCCATAGGCACAGACAGCAACAGTACAAGTAGAAGAGTCTTTTAACACCAGCCAGCCCTCGGGGCGTCCAGTATTCGCGAAGTTACCAGCACTTCAAAATTTTCACCAAAAGCAATAATACTCAGTCAACGCGATTTTCATGGCAACCAACAGTAACAGTGGCCAGCCAGGGCCTGCTAAGGCCCAGAGGACCAAGACCACTCAAGAACACTGGGATGATGGTACCTTTGAGGAGTGAGAGGAGGAACCCCAGCCAAAGTTCAACTTGCACCCTAAAGGGAAAGCCGCTGCCAGACCACCTGCCAAACAGGTTTCCAACCATTGGCAGCTTGTTCCAAGCAACTCTCCCCAGCTATCCTATGCCCAGATTGCAGGAGGGCAATCTAGCAAATCTACAGCGAAGGAGCCAGCCAGCAGAACAGCAAAGGAGAAGACGATGCCAGAAACCAAGGTTGGAAGTGCAGCCCCTGAGCCTTCCTTCAAGCCAGCTCAATATCTGGTCCGCCCATACTTCCACAAATCCGGATCAGCCAATGCCTTCACAGTGTCCATCAAAGGGCTGCACCTCTCAGTAAGTGATGCCATAGGACTGGTGTCCACCCAGATTCCGGAGGTGGAGGCTGTCAACTTTGTAGCCAGCAACTCAGTAATGGAAGTAGCCTTCATTGACAGGGTGGCTGCAGATGCAGCCATAGGCAAAGGGATCCTCCATGCAGGAGTGAAGCTTCCCCTTGTACGGTGCTTTGGGAGAGACGAATCTATTATCCCTATCACTATTAGGGATCTCCCTATCTATGAAGGGGAGGCCACTAAGGCAGATATCTGCAAGGAACTGAAGGCAGTGGGGAAGATTCTGCAGATTGACTTCACAAGGTGGGGGGGTACCAAACTCCGAGCAGACAGCTGTGAGGCAATGATCAAAGTCCACAGTGGAATTCTTAGTGCAGACAGCATATCTAAGCTACCTGACAGTATCACTCTGCAGGGGGCAACCTGTGCAGTGAACTGGAAGGGTGTGGGAGCAAAGGAGAAATCCCCAGCCAGCTCCGGCACCCAAGTCCCAAGCCCCAAGGAGCCCTGGGAGGACCCAGTTTGGGGACCTAAGGCTGTTAAGAAGAGGCAGGAGGCATGGGTGGCCTACAAGGCCCAACAACCCAAGGATACATGCGAGGTGGAGGAGGAGGAATCCCAGCATCTCATATGGCAACCGAGGGGGCAACTGGTGCAACAAGCCCTTGAGAATGCCCAGAGGGAAGAAGAGGAACGTCAACAGGATATCATCAATGGCCGAGAGAAAATGGAGGTCGAAAGGAGTGAGAAAGAAAGGAGTGGAGCTAGAGAGGAAGGTGTGAATGCCTCCCAGCATGCACCTGGGCAGGGGCCGAAGAGGCACATCCATACTGAATTTTCGAGTGAGGTGGACGAGGTGGTGTTGGTGGAAGGCAATAGTACTGAACATGGAGCGGAGGACCAGGAAGGTGCTTCTCAGGAGTCTGTAGATCTGGCAAGGCTGCTGAATAGGGACTCCGATGGAGATTCTGTTGGAGACTCAGGCAGTGAGGAAGAGAGAGACATCCCCATGATGGATGCAAGGCCAGCTACTAGAATGGAGGTGAACAGGTGAGAGCTACACTATATGGACATATTCGAGGAGATAGTGCAACATGCGATTGGAGACATGGACTCCCAGGCTGTATGGGAAGCAGTACTGACACCCACATGGACTGCAGTGGAGCTGGGCAGGATTCTGGGAGCTGAATACCTGGCACAAGTAGGGCCTGGACTCCCAGTGGCCAAGGCACAGATGACTGAACACTACTGACAAATGGCTAGAGACTTCCTCTAATCAGAGAGGGGCCTTGCTGCCTGGCAGGAGGCCTGCGAACAAGGAGTCCAGGCATCCCAACAAGCAGTAGAGGAGATGGTGCTGGCTATATTATTTTAAACCTTCCCCCCCCTAATGAAAGGACAACTACAATATATCTCACTGAATGTTAATGGACTAGGAAACAAGAACAAGAGGTGGAAAATATTCAGATGGATCAAAAACCTACACTTGGACATCATCTTCCTGCAGGATACACGAATGGGTGACGAGGACAAAGAGGAATGGCAAAGACAATGGGGACTTCCAGGAATTTGGAAGAGACATACGGCAATCTTGGGAGGATCAACAGACATTAGGATAGAGGAGGATTTGGAGGTGGAAAGTTCTAGGGTGTGCAGTGGACTTATCTCCAAGGGTGATGCCTTTCAGTGCCTTGGGACTTCCATTTATGTACCGGCAACATGGGAGGAGAGGACAGGATTCCTGGAGATGTTGGTGAGGGAACTGCCTGAGAATGTAGGGATACTGGCGGGTGACATCAATATGGTGGGCAGTGGTGAGCATGATTGGCAGCCTCAAAGAGAGTGGACCCCCTCAGGGCAGTGGCACAAGTGGCAGGCGCTGATGTATGACAGGGGCCTGGTGGACGTGCACCAGAGACATGCACCTGAGGGCCCTGATAAGATGACAAAATGGACTATCACCAATAGAGGAATGGTTGGATCCCGTATCGATCAGGTGTATGCCAGTGAGGAGTGGATTGACCTTCTGCCAGACCACGACATGGTGCACTGCCCCTACTCTGACCATGAGGGGATCCAAGGATACATCCGGCAGCCCCAGAATCAGGAGATGGGAAATGGATACTGGAGACTCAATACAGCACTGCTGAAAAGAGAGGCAACAGTGCAGAGGTTCAGCGACCAATGGGAAGCCTACCCTGGGAGAGGAGGGGGCCCTATGGAGGAGTGGCGACTTTTCAAGTCATGGGCACAGGCCTTCTTTATAGAGGAGGGGGAATATGTACGATGATCACAGAGAAGGCACTTTCGATATCTTGAACATAGGCTTCAGGAACTGTCTGCCAGAATTGCCAGAGAAGATGAAGTCCGGGAAGGTGATGTAGAAGAAAGACAATTGCTAGTAGCTGAACTCCGGGTGCAGGAGGATGAGTACATAGAGGGTCTCCGAATCAGGGCCCATGTTAGGTGGGTGGAAGAAGGGGAGAGGTCTACCCAATACTTTGCCAGGCTTATAAGTGCTAAGAGAGCCCACAAAAGCATGACAGGAGTATTGCTGAAAGATGGCAAAACAATTGTTACAGAAACCACAGCCATGGTAGCAAGAGCAAGGCAGTTCTACTCCCAGCTGTATGGTGTAGGGGAGATGGAGGCAGAGGCTGCCGAGGCCCTTATGGCAGGAGTGGAAGTGAGAGTTGAGCCTGAGACAGAGGCCCAAGTGGGCTGGGTGATTGCAGAGGAGGATATCCTAGAGACTATCAGTAAGGGCAAGAACCACAGTGCACCGGGCGGAGATGGGCTGCCCTGGGAGTTCTATAAGACATTTGCCAAGATAATTGCCCCTATGCTGGCCAAGCTGCTTACCCTTGTCATCCATGGTGAGGAAATACTACCAGAATCATCCCGCATAGCCCACATCTCTCTGATCTATAAGAACAAGGGTAGAGAGGAGGACCTGCATAACTGGCAACCTATCTCACTCCTCAACTGTGATCACAAGATCCTCACAAGAATCCTGTCTGGCAGGGTGCAGGGTGCTGCTGCAAGCATTATCCATGCTAGCCAAACTGGATTTATTAAGGGGAGGCTCATTCAACAAAATACAATGATGATTGCACAGATTCTGGACCACTACCAGAGGGTTGGGGGCAAGGGTGCTCTCATATTTCTGGACCAAGAGAAGGCATATGACAAGGTGAACTGGAACTACCTCATGCTGACATTATCTCAGTTTGGCTTTCAAGAGGGTGCCTGCCGAGCCATTAAGGCAACACTGGAGCACCTATCAGCCTCAGTCATAGTTAATGGATTTGTTAGCAAAGAATTTCCTATCCAGCAAGGCCTACCTCAAGGGGATCCCATGTCACCTATCCTGTATGATATAGCGCTTGAGCCTGTACTGTGTTGCATCCAGCAGAGGGTGGCAGGATTGGGGGTCCCCCCATCTCTCTTCAAGCTGAGTGCATTTGTGGATGATGTAGTCATTGGTGTACAAGACCATAATGATGAGGAAGAGCTGGTGGATGCACTGGGACTGCATGAAAGGACATGTAATGCCAAGTTAAACTATGGCAAGAGTGAGACCCTAAGACTGGGAAGTACCACTGAAGAGGACATACATGGTATTGGTAGCCCCATACCTACAGAGAGGACATTCAAACACCTTGGCATTACCTTCCATGCAAGGGCGCTCCCCCTCCCCACTTCCTTCTATGAGGGGATCTTGGAGACCCTAAGGCAGACAGTGAGGAGCTGGCAACAGCGGCATCTCTCCTTGGCAGGCAGGGTACTAGTGGTGAACTCCCGGCTACTCAGCAGGCTGTGGTATATGGGGTACCATATTACCTTCTCTCAAGGCTTCTTTAAGGATGTCCGGAAAATAGTCTCCACATACCTATGGTAGGGGAGGAGGCCCCAGATCAAATGGGAGACTCTATGTCTCCCAGTGGTGGAAGGAGGCTTGGGGCTACTGGACCCAGCACTACAGGTCCAAGCAACAAAGATGTGGTGGATTCGTGCAATGACTATGAGTGAGGAGGTAGTATGGAAAGGGCTAGCAATGGAGAATTGGCGCCACTGGTACATGCCGAGGGGGACTCATGGACTGGACTTCTTTCAAGAAAGAATGTCACCAGGCCTTGTGCGGTATAAGGGACTATGGAGGGACATTGCTGAGAGCTGGAGGCTAATGGAGTGTCAGCTGGACACCAAGGCCAACCCATTAGTTACCCCAGACTCCTTCCAAGGCGCTGTGTGTGCAGGCGAGGCCATCAACAAATATACAGTTAGGGAAGGCAGAAGATACCTGCAGAAGAGGCTTGTAGAATATGGTGGACCACTGAAATGGGAAACATTGACCCCTAGTTGGAATCAAGATGCTAACCAAGTATGGCCTGCTCTGGCCCAGCTCTGCAAGACTATTCAGCCAAAGCACTGAGTTCTATGGTGGTGGGTACTAAGGCACAATGCTATGACAGGTGTGTGGGTGGCCCATATGTATCCAGAGAGCTCCCTAGATTGCCCTCATTGTGCTGAGGGGAGGATTGGGCTGAGGCAGCATACGGTGCAGCATATGTTTATAGAGTGCCAGCTGGCGGCAGATCTGTGGAAGGACATCAATGCCTGGCTGCACCAGGGCATTCCTGGAGTCCCAACCCCCTATGCGGCAGTCAATATTCTGTGCCCCTGGGCCACGGCTATCCCACAAGTAGCAGGTATAGTCGGAATTGTACACAGTATTGGACTCTGGACCATTTGGATTGCACACTGGCAATAGATCTTTGAGGAAAAGGTAGTACAGACCACAACACTCTGCCAAGGTTTCTGCAGGCTCTTGGAGGATGCCATCCATGTCAAGTGGCTTTGGGCATGCTGGAGCCACAAGATTCCAGAATTCAAATCAGACTGGCAGGTAGGTGAGGGTGGACTTCAGGTCAAAAATGGAAGGGCGGGAATGGTGGGATGGCCTGGTATGGTAGATCCTGATAGCATACGAGTGGAGGGGATAGGGTGAGCATTAACCCTAGAGAGAGAGAGATGGATATATAGCTTAGGGGAAGGATGGGACTTCTTGTGAAGATTGGAGGGAAATAACGGATAACTATTTTGCCACTGTTACCACTCTATGTACTCTGGGTTTAAAAATTCAATAAACCAAAAACATAAAAAAAAAAAAAAAAAAAAAAAAAAACACTTCAAAATACTTACGCCAGCGAGGACTAAAAGGCAAAAGGAAGCAGCCGAAGAAAAGGAAAACTGCCGGGATGCATTGGATAGCTAACGGCAATCGCCAAGACATCGAGCCATCAATAAAATCCGTCCCTAATAACGCGGAAGATAATATTTGTAAGTCAGAGCCTCGAAGAGTTTGGGTAATAAATGGGATCGTTCGTTTCTTACCGTAAGCGATCCACGTGGCTGCAAAAAAGCCAAGGCCGATGAACTGTTGCTGAAGGCCAACAACGAAACCACGGATTGCTGATAAGTAATATAAATGAAGCCGCGGTTAGCGTTGGTGGCGAGTACAAATGGCTTTCAATCGATTGTAGCGAATTGCTTACCAGGAGGCGAGATCTCTGCCTGTAAGTGGAAAGCCAATGGACGTCAGTTAGTAGCTAGAATGTGCCTAAGATTTTTGTCAGAAATATTTACCTGATAGAGAGGAACAACCATGCTCATCAATCCAACACCCAAGCCCGCAACGAACCGCCCGGCGATGAGCATCCCCAAATTCTGCGCGCCAGCCTGCAGAGCGCAGCCAAAGGCGGCAAAAAAGCTTCCAACTTGGATAGAGCGCTTGCGACCGAATTTTTCGGCCGAATATGCCGACCCGCACGAACCAATGAAACAGCCAGCCGTAAAAAGAGCCACAACGGCACCTAAAGTTTTTTTTTTGAATAAAGTTACTGATGCATAGTAAACTACGATATTCGACATCGTATTAAGCATTGTAACTTACCTGTGAGGCCTGCATCGGGATCATTGAAATCGATTATGAAGTATTCCAACACGAGCAGACCGCTGATAATACCGCTGTCATAGCCAAACAAGAACGCTCCGATGGCAGCGAACGCAGCGCACAGAAACTAATAGGAAAAAATTGGAAGACGGGTTACGTAAAATCATGTTTAGTGATGCCTTCTCAACAAGCTTCGTATCAAACGGTGAAATGTTATGCGCCTACAGTGTATGCTTTCCCCATGGTGAATTGTCGTTGCGAGGAAAAAGTGGTTGCCGAGGAAAGTTAACTCAATCATTTATGTACTGTAATAGAGGATGACTGGGAGATTTTACCGAGCCTGTGACAGAAGCAACAGGGATTACGGCTGCCTTTTGCGTGCCGCACGAGGTGCCGCAAGGAAATATGGTTAGCGAAGGGAAGCGTCGGATGCCAACCTTTTGCGTTGGTGTCAAACGCCTCCGTGCACAGGGACAAAAACAGCAGGAGTAGTTGCCAAAGTGGATAAGATCAGACTTTTTTGAATATCCGTTATAGATAAACAGGCCGTCGTAAACGTCTGTCATTGACGTTTTACTTTATGTCTGGTACAAAGAAATACCCGATATGAATCGTAACGCTGCCAAGTTACCCGGTTGAGAACTATTGCCAAGTTTGGTATCGGGTGATCTCTCACCCCCGCATTCCCAACAAACTGTTTGTGCACTTTTAGGTGAACACTCTGTGCCGATCGGACAATGAATGGAAATGGAATATTCATGCATATTACACACGCCACAAATCTTGGCGCTCCGCTGTGCACAAGACATTCTGAATGAGCCTCGCGTTACTAAGATTTATCATCTACAAGAATTCCAGGGCCCTTCCACAGAAGTTTCTTTTTTCTATATAAGACGAACTGGCTATATCAGGTAACTGTGAACACACATACAAGCGAAACCTTGTCAAGGGACTTGGGGGGACGACCTTGTCTTCAAATCATCTTGTCTTTAAATCATCTCTCGGCTACGTGGAACAGCACCTCGCATTTGGTAAAGTCGCTAATTATAAGAATAGATGGCGCGATGCATCCAATGTAGCATGAAGTACAATGTAGCTTGTAGCATGGAAGAGAGGCCGATTGACCATCTCCGCCAGCGAGCGCCCATAAGATTTAAAAGAAAGAGGAAGCCCGCCATGGTCGTTACCGTCAGTAACCGCCATGAAGATTATCACAGCTGCTGCGCTTTTAATTCTCGCAACCGGCGCCCAATGCTCAGTCGCGGCCGCAAAAAGCAAGAGAGCCGTCGATGCCGACAGGTATGTCATGGCATGAACGTTGTTGAGCCATGAAGCTTCATTCTTACTGAGAGCTTACATAATGGTAATGGCTGCAGCGTGAAATCGACGGGCAAGTCTGGCACGCCACTGTATAAGAATCCTAATGCTTCGATTGATGATCGTGTAAGTGGTCGCCTATTTTTATGTGTCTGGAGTTGTAATGATTGTTCAATTTGCTCACCAAGCTTCAATATGGCTTTGCAGGTGGAGGACCTGCTCAAGCGTATGACTATGAAAGAGAAACAACAGCAGCTGATGCAAGGTGGCCTCCAGAATTGGCTTAACGCGGACAACACTCTCAACCAAACTGCCTTGAAGACACTCGGAACTTCCCTGAGCGGAACCATGTGGGCCGGCCAAGACGTCGTTGCCGATACTCTGGCGGCCACCATCAATGCGACGCAAAACTTCCTCGTCTATAACACCAGACTCGGTATCCCTACAATTATGCAGTCTGAAGGTAGAGTCAGCGTCAATTACGTGGTGCCATTATTTCGCTGCCATCCGAAGAGAAAATACTAAATTATGATTTGTATTAAAGGTATCCACGGGTACACCATCCGCAACAGCACCTTGTTCACCACCCCCCTTGGCTTCGCCTGCTCGTTCAACCCGGATCTTGTGCAGCAGATTGGCGATGTCGTTGGTTCTGAAGCCGAATCAGTCGGCATAAATCAGATCTTTGCGCCTGTTCTTGATTTGAGTCGGGAGCTTCGTTGGGGCCGTGTGGAGGAAAATTATGGGGAAGATCCTTTCCTCACCGGCGAGATGGGTAAATCTTTCGTCATCGGCCTCCAGCAAGGAAAGCGCGACGGTGTTGCGAAGACCGCCAAGGCGCGCCTCTCTGCTATGGTTAAGCACTACGCGGCTTTTGGGAGTCCCCTCGGTGGACTGTGAGTCATCTTCGTCCCTATACAACGTCGCTTTGACGCAACCACTTTCAATTTTTGCCTGTTCATTGTATTATTAATTCCTCTTACTATAGCAACATTGCCCCTGTCGCTGGTGGCGAGCGCGATCTGCGCACCATGTACTTGCCGCCTTTCAAAAAAGCCTTTATCGAAGGCGGAGCACTGTCCGGCATGACCGCCTACTCGTAAGCAATCGGAGTTTTATAAGCGCGTGTACAAATGTATCGTTTAAATTTTACCGGTTCTAAATGATGTCGTTTTCCAGTTCCTATGACGGAATTCCGGCGGCTGCGGACTATCACATGCTGACCGAGATTCTCAAGAACGAGTGGGGCTTCAAAGGTTAGTACAGGCTTCACTAATGATGGGACCAAAAGGTTCATTAAAAGGGAGGACAATAACACTGTTCTCTTTATCTATTGTCAGGTTTCCTCTCATCTGACTCCGGTGCAATTGAAATGCTGTGTTCGACGCACTACATTTGTTCGCCGACGAAAACTCCCAGCACGGCGCCGGCCATTGCTGCCCTAAACGCTGGGTAATTTACTCAACTTTAGCCATACTTTTCATTTCTTCCTCGCCATTGCCGCGGACAATCTTACATGTTCCCTCTCACATGTCTTTTTTTAGTAATGACATGGAAATGGGCGGCTCGACGATGCACTTTACGACCGTCGCCGAAGCCGTAACCAAGGGCCTCCTCAAGCAATCAGTCGTAGACGAATCCGTCCGCCGTGTTCTGTATGTCAAGTTTGCGCTCGGGTTATTCGAGAATCCGTGGGCCACAACCAAATACAACCAGACCATTCACAAGAAGTCTTCGGTCGAGTTGGCCTACAAAGTAGGCAAACTTTTACTATGCTTTGTCAACGTTTATACAAAGAATCAGTACGTTAATTCAAACACAATTTTTTTAATTTTTATTTTTTGGTAATTAGGTGGAAGCCGAGTCAATTGTTCTTCTCGAGAACGATGGCACACTCCCGCTTTCAAAGAAAATTGAGTCGCTGGCCGTGATTGGTCCGCAGGCGGCTGTGATGCAATACGGCGACTATGTGCTGCACGGCGGTTATACCCGAGGCATCACCCCACTCCAGGGTCTCCGGGACCTCGTCGGCAAGACAGCCAAGGTAAACTATGCCGAAGGCTGCAAGCTTTGGTCCAACGACGAGAGCGGCTTCGACGAGGCTGTGAAGGCAGCCGAGGCTTCCAAGGCTGCCGTTGTCATGGTCGGAACTTGGTCGCGCGATCAGACCGAACTTTGGTCGGGCATGAACGCTACGTAAGTTGCATAATAACATTATCAGGTGAAGGCCAATTCACGATAGGATACAAATATTCATGGTTACAATTCTTTGTCGAACTAGAACCGGTGAGCACGTAGACTTGAATGATCTCAGCCTGGTAGGCGCTCAGCTCAAGCTCGTCAAGTAAGTTTTGAAGTTCTTTATTTTGCTCAATAATATACTTGCGAAGAAAACCGAGTGATAACCAACCAATCCTGTTGCAATTTGATAATGTAGAGCCATCCAGGCGACCGGCACGCCCACCATCGTTATTTTTATTAGCGGAAAGCCAATTGCCGAGCCTTGGATTAAGGATAACACGAACGCCGTTGTGCAGGCCTTTTACCCAGGTAGGTAAATTAAGACTCAAAGCGGCGTTCCTTTTATATTTACCGCTTAACGCACAATCGCATATGACTGACTGAATTCATCTTGTTCCGCTGGACAGGCGAGCAATCGGGACGGGCCCTCGCGGACGTGCTATTCGGCGACGTGAACCCTTCGGGGAAGCTCTCCGTGTCTTTCCCTACCGACGTCGGCTCCGCTCCTGCCTTCTACAACTACCTCAAGGCCGGTCGTCCGCTCGATCCTGGCCACGTTACTTCCAGCGGGCAGCTCGTTTTTGGCCACCAGTATGTCCTCGGGACACCCGTTCCGCTCTGGTCTTTTGGTAAATATCCCGATTTTTCATTTCCTTGACCAATGTCATCACAGAGCCTGCAGCAATCTGAATGATTTCCCCTTCTCAAGGTCACGGTCTCTCCTACACAAACTTCACGTACTCCAACCTGAAGCTGTCGAAGACCAATATCACGTCTTCGGATAAGACTGTTAAAGTATCGGTGCAGGTCACCAACTCGGGCTCTGTTGCAGGTCAGGAGGTCGTCCAGGTCTACGTGACTGACGTCGTCTCATCGGTAGTGACCCCAGTCCGCGAACTTAAGGGTTTCAAGAAGGTCAGCATTCCTGCCGGCAAGACCGTGACCGTGAGCATCCCCATTACTATCAGTGACCTGGCCGTTTGGACGTTGAGCTCCAAGTTTGTTGTCGAGGCGGGAGAGTTCAGCGTGCAGGTTGGTGGCGGATCCGACATCGCGGCGTTGATGGGATCGCTTTGGTATGCTTAAGCAATCCAAATAGAATAGATGCGATTGATATTTAAGTTACTTTTATGCAATTTCAGTCGACTTTTATTTTTGTTGAAAAATAATAATAAACATAATAAACGTTTGAATGATAAAATAATATCAAAGAAAGTAAATGTTGGCGCAAGATATTTTCCACATAATTCCTGAGCCAGAATGGGATTCAGCACTTATGTTGCCAAACCTCTCACACCATCTCACCGGAGACGGGGTAGGTGTGATTATATCCAAGGAAGTCAGCAACGCAAAATCCAGCGGCATTTATGATCAGCTGCTCAAGCCGATCGACGATCGCATGGCGGAGCAGAGATTTCGTGCGATCAAACAGCGGTATAACGATAGGGATCAGATTTGCATACAAGGAGCAGAGGCGATGGAATACCCTCCAAGACAAGTGTCCGTCGATATTGAAAGTGGGCACCAAAATAAACAAAAGGATATGCGAATCACTAAAAAAATATTCCGACCTTGAACAATATTAGGCAAGAATATTCTCAACGACTTTGACGGAAGTCCGAGGTGGAGAGCTCCTATTATACGAGACCGCGTGGTACCCTCTATCGTTTGTAAAAAGCATGGCTGAGGGATCACTGGTTTTTTTTTTTTTTTTTTTTT